>CAKLNU010000716.1:0-87654 GCA_922788865.1 Poeciliopsis turneri | reverse complement strand
CAGTGTGCTTCGTTCAGTTACGTATTGCTAGATCCAACACGTCCTTGGCCGTAACATTTGTTGTAGCTTGGGTCATTAAGTACCGGTCACCTTGATAATGGTTCACATAGGTGTTTTAAAATGAAACTGTCACAAAGTCTATCAGTAATTCTGGTTGTAATAGATGTTTGGGCAAATATGCCTAGAGATCAGACCAAGCAACGGCTAGAAGAATTGCAAAAAAACCCCAACTAGAATGCAATACTTCAAAATGCACATAAAAAGTGTTGATGAAAACGCTGTTAACGTTACGCTAATAGTGTTTCACTGATGTGAACATTTTCAGTCTGAGTTGATTTAGACCGCCACATTCATTGTGGAGTTGACTAGCCTGTTAGCTTTTAGCACCCAGATGTTTTCTTTGCTTTCACTGAGCTCAAAGTCACATCACTTCTTTTCATGACAGAACTAATACCAGTAACTTGTCACCGATCCACTCAATCCGATGTGGAGTGTATTGGCAGGGAGTGGTTGTCGTTCTTGGGTGTGGTTCCTTTTAAACTCTTTTACTGTCTTATTTCCTCTGCCGCAATATGTCTGTTAAGTCACACGGCTCCGCTAGCACAGAGTAAAAGGAGAGAAGAGTCAGCGTTTTCCTCAAAGTCTGAATAGACGGGTCTTACTGAAAGCGATGTGTGCAGCGTCTTCCAGTGGATAGCCTCTTTTGGTGGTGGTCAGAACGCTGAAGCCGACAGACGCCATCGACTGTTCTCTGTGAGGGACAGGAGAAAAAAACTAAACATTTTCATGGGTTTGTTTGCAAAAAAAAAAAAAAAAAAATCTAATGACAATCAAACCTCAGGGAAATGTTTAAATCAAGATAGTGATATGTAATAAGGTGGGAAAGAGTGGAAATAGAGCGTGGTTAGACTTGGGACTTAGTCCACACATAGCCAGATATCTGGGAACCAGAATAGTTTTTCATCCACATGTTAAACTCTACCATCATAAAAACGACTGCTCATAAAAACTGAAGTGGAAATTTGAGAATCCTCCTTATTTTCATTTGTGTGTGGACACTGGAAACTGCAGATTCAGAGGTAAATGCATAACATTCAGACACTTTTCGCCTGTTTTTACAGGCCCAACATGGAGGCAAACTGCTGCTTAACCTCCATATATCCCAATCCATGGCGTCCAAATCAACACCACACAAATGAACCGCCTGGCGCCATGTTTCAATCCTAACAGGAAGTTGTGGTTGTTTTGGAGGATTGTCACCGACTGGCACAGGTTTTAGCTCTGCACTACACCGCCCCCTATGGGTTTGGCATGTTTAAAACAACGCTCAGTGGTGTCATTCAGTGGGTTTGTGTGGATGAACACGTTTCCTAAACTAATCCAGTGTTTAGGATTAGTTATTTTTCTGCGATATTTTTTTCAAACTATGTGGCGGACATATTCACTTTTACAAAGTTCCAGCTACATGTGAAGAAAGCCTAAGATTCTTATTTTGTGAAACCTAAAGGCATTTTAAAACTCGCTAAGTTTAAAACGCTGTTTTTCCGAAAAAAGGGAACGTCTGAGTAGCTTTTCATTTTCTAATTTCTAAACTTTCTAAGTTTATTGTCCCTTCACTTTGACTTCAAAAGCCAAAACAGCTGCAGATTTGATTAATGAGCCAAAGCTTTCATTGTATTGTTTCTGGAATAACTAGATTTGCTTTCTTTAAAAAAAAAAAAGCAAGTATGTTTATCGCACCAGGTCACATCAGTGAGGAAAAGAAATGTTTAACAAAAGTGAAGGACAGGACATCATTCAGGGTTGTTTCCCGGCCAGATGGAACCAGAGAGTGGCCCGGTTCAGACGGACCGAGTGGCCGATTTAACTGCTGGGTCTTACGCCGCCAGCTGCATGACGTTCCTGTAGCAGCTGAACAGAGAGCTCTCCGCTGCAGTCCTGTATTTGGCTTTGTACTTCGGTCCCACCGTGTGGATGATGAACCGGGCCGCCAGGTTGAAGCCTTTGGTCAGCTTGGCCTCGCCTGTCCGACATCCTGCACACAAAACGCACCAGGTGGAACTTCTGCTTCACAAAGATACAGGGATTCACTTCTGATACCGATATCTGAGGTCTGGTATCGGCTGATGACGATCCGATACAGGAAAGCAGCGCTAAATTGACTCAAGATGTTTCTTTTTTTAAAAACAAAAAAATAAATGCAGTGAATTATTCTTACTAATTGATAACTCTGCACCAGTTCGGCACACTTAAAGACACCAAAAGCTTCACAAGCCTGGTGGAACATGTAAAAATAACACAACTTTAATCTGCTCAATCAATTAGGAGTATAACAGTTCATGTAAAATAAATAATAAAGCCTGCCGTCGCACAGAGCATAGAATTAGACTGAATAGATTGGTCGCATCCTCAACGACACCCGATCTGGAATTATTTTCAATATCAGGATTGATAGCAAAATTAATATCAGATCGGTTCATCTATTTTGTGTTGGTCTATCACATAAAACCTCAACATGACTATAATAAGCTCTCCTGGCCTCTATAGGCACAAATCTCCATATGAGATTTACTTTACTTTTAACCTCTCTGTTGCTCTTCCCTTCCGCTCTACCTTTGAGTTTCACGAGCTCTTCCCTCAGTTCAGGCCCGGCGAGCTGATGGATGCTGTCCGACACCGGATTCTTGTCGTTCAGCGACTCGTTGCTGGTGTTCACAATGGCAGTGCAGTTCAGCAGGCCAACGTCCCCGGGGCTGTTGCAGAGAAAAGAACAACAAAGCAGTCGTTTAGACTTCCTTTGGTCAGTCTAATCCTTTGGTCCATCCTGACCAAAAGGATTATTAAGCCTGTCCTCATGTGTGTAAAGAAAGGATGAAAAATGATTGCAGAGGGGGAAAAAACAAGTTTGCACGGGGTTTACTAAATGGATTTAATGGCCAATGGTTCTGATTTAATGATTACACACCTTCCTAGTGGACATGAACACAATGTTAAGTATGGGCTTTTAATGGTGCATTTTACCAGCTGTTTTTCCACCGAGCAATGACTGTGCAAGACACACTTTCACAGATTCTTCCAGTCTAACGTTCGGTGCACACTGACACATTAATTGTGTTTTTTCTCTAATCCACACACACTACAAGGCTCAAATATATGTGTACACTCACAATAATTACTTTATTAGGGGTGTCTTGATACCCGATACAATATCAGCACGAATCACACATACTTTTATTGCTATTTTTGTAGTGTGGAACGGTAGAAAAGGCTTCAAAAAATGGTATCACTCAAAAGGAGAACAATGGTTAACAGGAACAGGTATGAGAACAACTGACCCGTTTATTATTAATTAGTGGGTCTGTGTTGGATAGAAATGCCAGAGCGCCAATGCTGCCATTGGAGATTGGACCGATTTTTGTTTTTTCGGCTGATTTCCGATATCAATATATCAGATTGGGACACCCGAAAACTTTATTGTTTCCTCTGTGTAATTTTTGTTCAAAAGTTCACAACTCATCTGAATTGAAGAGCTTTTCACACCGAAAATTTAAGGTCAAATGTAGGCCTGTCGCCATAAATCAATTGATTGCATGATAAATTAAAACGGCCTCAGTAATTTCCATTTGCATGATTTAACATTTGATTCTTTTCGTTCTTTCTACCAAAACTAGTCTGGTGTTTTGGTCTCAACCAAACCTCCTTTTGAAGCACAATTTGGTTTACAGAGGCTTCATAATTCCTTTTATTTGTTGTTTTTGTCGCTTTGTTTTATTTTTGTTCTTCCAGTCCCAGTCCTAAATATTTATCGAAATTCAAGATTTATCGATATCCGAGAATGTGTTCTTGCATCATTGTGCCGTTATCATATTATGATTTGACAAAAGTCTCAAAAATTGTTATCGTTTGATTTATCTGGGTCAATTTATCATCCAGATAAATTTGTTATTGCGACATACCGACTCAAAACTTGGTCTAGGTGATCAGACTGAGTCAAATTTTTGCACCAACCTGCACGGAGACGGCGATGACCGAGAAGGAAGCGGCTGACCTTTGACATATACCTTCGAGCACAGCAGATATTCACTGCTGCCCCCGAAGGCAAGTAGAAATGCTTTCTAGAGAGACACGTTTTAAAAATAGACACAATAGAGACTGAGGAACCAGGAAGAAGACCTACCTCCAAAATTTACATCAGCAGACAGTGGAAACTTGGACACAACTGAGTACCTGATCAGGACAACGAAGCAGGATTTACAACACTAAACTGGCTTCCACTTCATTCCTGCCTCTAATTAATGGCTTTCGCTTCAGGTTAGATCAAAGCAGGAAACACTCATACAGCCTCGCTGTTTGCAACAAGAGCCAAACATCCAGCCTGGAATGTGACTTTTATTTGAAGTTAAGTTGCAAACAGTTTGTGGTTTCTCTGCAACTTACTGAGGGAAACCTGAACAAATGCTAATAGGGCTGTCTGTGTATATCGAACCTGTCATTTAAGATAAGATTTACTTTATTGATCGCAGGGTTGGAAAATTTTGAGCCAGATTTGAGAAAAATAAATATTCAAACCTGTGCAACTGATTCTTTTTGTTTGTTTGTTTGTTTGTTTTAAGCACATTTCAGTAGAATGTGGCATAAACATGACATAACAGAAAGACAACAGGTCACATAAAATTAACATGATATTCGGACCTTCGACTTGACAAAAAGAAAATTAAAGCAGAAAGGGTCAAAACAGTAAGGAGGTCGACTCTGAGCAGTAAAAAGCTCCGAAGAGAGAAAACACCCCAAAAACTTCAGCGTCATACAGGCCAAATGCCATCACTGATGACGTCGCATTCAACCATCTACACAGTTTATTAGGCAGACTATTTCTCATTTAACTATTTCCTTTGTAAATCAGGGCCAAACATATAGAGGAAACCTATTGAGCTGACAGACCCTGCAAATACAGCAATGGAGATTAAGCGTTTGTGTAAATGTTGTAGTTTTCTAATCACACTCCGGCCCCCGTGTTCTCAAAACGCTTGGCGTGAGCAGCAGAAGGAATCCGTCCCGTTGACCTCACAAAGAGCCGCGACACATCAGCTCGTTTTGAACGGTCACAAGCTAAAAGGTGCCACCGCCCGCGGGCCGCTGGTTGCTGAGCTCTGGTCATGTTACTGGCGCAGGAATGTGCTTCCTCCTGGTGGGGGCCGCTGCAACAACAAGGCTCCTTCAGAGAAGCTGCTGCAGCAGGCAGACAGTCAGTCGGGCCCCGGGGACACGATGCGGCCATCCTTAAAAGTCTTTAAAGGTGTTTATTGATTCTAAACCGCTCCGTGTGAAACGTGATGAGGTACTTTCCACTTCTCACGCACACGTAATCGAATCGAGTTAGCATTGGTGAAACGGCTGCCTCAAACTGCAGGAATGTGGAAAAATGTTTGCCCCCTTATGAATTTCTTCTGTCTTTTTTCAGACAAAGACGTAGTAGACAAAGTCGTCAGATTGCACTAAGGACATAAACACTCTTTGGTGTGGAAGTTGCTACCAAAGCTCAAAGCTAGCCAAGTCTGATAAATCACAAAAGCTGCGACAGCTGCGGAAAAGGAAATAAGGTTTTCTTTGGAAGCAAGAGAGCGAGATTTCCAAGACATCCCAGGAAGGTGTGAAGGTGAACAGGGCCGTTGTTCTGCCCAGGGGGGATCACACACGCAGGAGGGGCCACCAAAAATGTCAGGCTTGTTAAAAATCATCAGCCACACTGTCACCTAAACAGGACTGAAAAATAAGTCGTAAGCAGTTCATTATCACTTTTATCGCAATAAAAAAAAAAAAAAAACCCACAAAATATGATCAAATTTTAAAGTCCATGTCACTCAGCCCTGTGTGTTACCAGCTTGTCTTTTGTTTTAAAATAGGAAGTCGTGTTCATAGTGATCCCTCTCTCTCCGTGCAACTGAGAGAGAGGGATCTCAGTTGCACGGAGAAACAATCTCTTCCCCGAACTCGTCCCCTCAAAAACCTCAAAACAGACAACTCTTAGCGGTGGATCACTCGGCTCGTGCGTCGATGAAGAACGCAGCTAGCTGCGAGAACTAATGTGATTTGCAGGACACATTAGTGTCCTGTGACCACTCACGGCAGGAAGACTAAAACATTTTTTGGAGCAGTGCTACAAATGATTGCGTAACTCTGCGTCTTCCTGTCAAAGATTTAAAAACTGGAACTGACTTCGAAACATCTGCTAGGCACATGGTACAAAAAACAGTTTGGTCCAGTAGTTTTTATATTTATCAAGTCACAGAGAACTGCCGGAGTTATACAAAAATAATACGAACAGCAGAGACGGTCCTATGAATTTGTTGTATTTGCTTCTGAAAATTTTTCAACCTCATGAATTGCTTAATTATTTGCTCTTTAATAAGGCATAAAAATGCTTTAAAACAATGCCAATACTAAGCATTACCAGCGACATGGTTACAATTCAGATCCTTCTGTCAATTGCGTTTGCAATGTGGTTCAGCGGCCGTGACGAGTCCAATCTGTTAAAAACGTGTCTCTATCGACCTCTTCTGAGGATTTCTGCCTCGTTGTGTCCAATCACAACGGCCTGGATTGAAATAGTTAAACACTAACGTCAGTGGAAACCTAATCATGCCTAAAAGTGCTCACATGACTGATAACGTGGCTGGTGTTGGTCCCAAAGATTATTCAGGCCAATGACAACAACTGTGTAGCGTCTGGTTGAAATAGCTTCTTACAACTTGTCATCAAAGAAACAACGAGAAAACTTTGCACATTTTATTGCTAATTTATTTTGAAATCTACGCTTCCATTTTCTTACATCTCACACTGATGTCTGCCTTTATGTTTCCCTTTCTTCTTCAACACCAATAAATGTATAAAAAAAATAAATAATTGAGTGTATAATATGACAAAATGTGAAAAATAGAAATTGAATCGAATGGGAGATTCGATTCGATTCCATTAGGATATTTAGGGTCGCGATTCGATTACGACGATTTTTGATTCAGAAAATGTTTGATCCAGAAACGACTTTTAGTTCAGAAACCAATTTTTCTTTTCCAACAGTTTAGAGATCCTGCTGCTTTCCTCTTGGCTTTAACTGACCAGAGGCAAAGACGATGTAAACAAACAGAACATTAATTTAAAACAACTTTATAAAGCTCCATGATGTATTAGATTCCATCACTAACTTAAATTATCAGTATGAGGTTAACCTTATCTGTCTCTTTTTTTTAAATAATAATAATAATAAACTAGCAAAGAATTATTCAAAACATAATTTTACAAAAAATTAGGCAGACAAAAATCGATTTTTGAGTATTTTGAGTGAATTCAGAATTCCCATTAGATGGAAATGTGATTTCTTTCTGTGCCTCTGGTGAAAAAGTTCATGGGGACGAATATTTTACTTTACTCTGTAACCAGATTCACAAACGGAAGCAGGAACAATCTAAACTGAGGCTGGAAAACACGACAGTTGATATCAAAAAACAAAAGAAGAAACATTTTCCTGTGTTTTTGCACTCTGCAGTTAGAGCGTGACGAAACGCACAAGTGACTCACAAGAGGATGATCTTGCGGTTGATGTCCGGTCTGAACGGGAAGGGCGAGGGAAAGGCCTCGTGGTCCAGCGGGCCGTCCCCCTGGTCCAGCGGCGTGTCCCCCTGGTCCAGCGGCGTCTCATTGGCTTCGTCACTCAGCTGCTGTTGCCACACCGGAAGGGACTGGATATCCACAAACTGGGAGCGAGCCCCCAGAGGATCCATCCCACCGACCGCCGCTAGAAGCTCGCACGGCGTCTCGGAGGAGCTGCGAAGCACACGGAGCCGTCACAACAGCACAAACCAGGCCGCTCAGTGACTTATGATCCACATGTCTGTTTTGTTTAACATCAAAGTCCCTTAATTAAAGTGATAAAAGAGAAGCTTGAAGCAATTGGAAGAATGTGATCTGGTGTGTTAAGACCAGTGATGGTACAGTTACTTTGAGAAAGTAACTTTAATCAGATTACTGATTACTCCTTGAAAAAGTAACTTTGTTTACTGATTACTTGATTTGGAAAGTGACAAAGTTACATTAAAAGTAACGTTTTTAGTTACTTTCAGCAGCTGCTGACAACAACAACAACGCTCCGCCACCTGTGAACGTCACATTGATCTTTGCCAATACTTCATTGTAAGTTGCTTTATAATGATTACATCAACAATGTGTCTCCACTTATATGGTTGAACTGAAGGTGAGATTGTTTAATGATTACAACAGTACAAAAAAAAAACTTCAGTAATTTGTGCGTGATTTTGTGTTTCTATTGTCTGGAAAACTATAAATGGGATTTCAGAAAAAAATTTTTTTGAATGTCTTTGTAACAATAAAAATCATTTCCTTTCAGCAGGTAATCCTTACTTTACAAAAAACTAAGATCTTCACCGTTTTGTTGCACTGAAGCATGAAACAAAGCAGCAATTGTATTCAAAATAATTATACATGTACACATCTGTGCCACCTCCTCATTTTGTCTTATCTGACCACTTCTTTCAGTAATGAGTAATCTAACGCCTTACTATTCCAAATCCAGTAATCAGATAAAAGTTACTTATCCAAATCACTGTGCGTTACTATTTTCTTTAGTAATTTCATTTCCTCTGCGCGTTTTGGGGAGTGACCACCTTTCTACATTCATCAGCTGATCAGAAACGTAAACAATGGAGGGAGGAGAGAGATGCACATTTTGTTGCTGGGAAATCAGGAACTATTTTCAGTGTCTGTCAAGTCAGATTATTATAAGACAACAAAAAATAGTCATGCTGTGGGGTGGATTCACCCTGTGCACGCCTGATTTCTCTCTGGATACTCAGGCTTCCTCCCACAGTCCAAAAACATGGCTGCTGGGTTGACTAGTCTCCCTTGACAGCTCACAGATGATTTGTGTCAGAGGTGGAGGTTCACCTGTTTTTTTTTTTTTTTTTTAAATCAGAAAAACAACCCAAACAGAGCTGGTGTGTGATGGCATCGATCACAGACCACAGACCCAACTGAGGATCTGAAAACGGATTTGAAAGAAGCTCTTCCTTCAGCCTGACGGAGCTTGAGCTGTTATGATGCGAAGAAGAATGGAGAAAAACTGGACGAGTAATTTATACTTAAATTTCTATAAGATTATAGGTTCATGTCCATTTCTGTAATTAATTTTTGAGAGCAGGCCTCGAAGTAAATAAACCAATCAAAAATAATCTCTATTAGTAAAAAAAAAATCATTAATTAAATAACTGTCTCAAAATGCTGTAGTTTACACTTAATTGTTCACAGATGAAGAGCAGTATTTCTGAAACCTTTAGCATTGCTGTCTAGCTGAATCAGCAGACACCTACCTACCGCGTCCACGATAAAGAACTATATCTAATAAAAACACGTAGAAATATCGAACCAATACCTTCAAAGCTCAGGCGGGATTGTTTTTACGTTGAGTCGTCATTTTATTCAAGAAATTGACTCCCAACAGCAAGAGAAACCGAGCTAAAAAGTTCCCATCACCATGGTTCACTCAGTTAGCAAACATGTCAGTAGCACAATGACGCAACGACGTACGTCGAAGCCGCAGCGTAGCAGAAACATCCGGTTGGGGATTTTCAAACTAAAAGTGATCAAATAGCAAAGGAGAACCAGTGAGTTTGCTTTTCAGCCCTTTTTTATTTCCCCCGTGAAATTTGTCATTATAAATGTATTTTATAAATGTCTATATATTTCAAAAATATAGACGGAAAATATATTTATGTTGAAATGCATTTTCAACAAATATATTTTCTTTCTAGAAAATATATAGAAAGTCAAGGGTTGTGGGGAAACAGAAAAAGATAGTTATTTTTGTAATAAAGCTATTTCCCATACTGCTAAAATATTGTAACATATTTCTACAGGAAATGTCATTTATAACATTTAATTTGCTACTTTAATTGGGTAGCCATCTAGCATTCGGCTTAATTAAAAAAAACTTTTCAGTGTGTCAGCTAAATTTCTTGAACTTGTCCCTTTAAAAGCATTTGGGTTGACTTTATAGTTCTTGAATTATGACGCTTCATATCTGGAGATATTGCCAAGCAGATGAATATGGAGAAAGAAGTATGCAGTGTGCAGCAAAATATTTCTGTTTGATTTTTTTCCCCCTCGTACTTCAGGAGAAGAAACATATAAACTGCATTAACGAATGGGAGAAGATGACATGTTGGGCAACAGATATTAATAGGAAATTGCAGACAGGGTGTGGATTGACATGAATTTTGTGACAAACTGAGAGCTGATCAACGCTGTGTTTTATTTTGTTCACATTACCAACACTCTTCCGGTAGAGGTCGTGTTATTTGTCGTGTGTTTGACTCGTTTGTTAGTCTTTGTGAATCAGCTGACTGGTACACACAAGCACTTCCGTTGTAGTTCTACTGGAACTTGTGGGGAAACTTTCTGCACAGCATAGCTGCGAATCCAAACCAAGAACTACTCACGAATAAAATATGTCCTCAAAAACTAGCATGCAATAAATATTTCCTTTATTTTCTCACAACGGTAACGTCATGAAGTTTGTCCTGGTAACGCAGGCAAAAACAACAGATTGAGCGTAATCGACAACCATAAAAGTAAACACGAATACGGTAATTTCTTCATCAAAGTATCATCTATCATCGTGTACTGTACTATTCGTGTGTAATTACTGTACCAGATAAATAAAGGAGTGGTTCTTAAAATCAGCATTTAGAGGTTTTGAAATCGATCTGCGATCGATGCGTCAGGTCTGACTCAGACACAGCGGGTAGAGGAAGAAAACACAAGTTAGCAGCTCTGCGCCGCATTTCAGAGGTAAGAGCATAGACTGACACGTCGAAAGAGTACTGTAGCGAGATACGAATGTTGTCTGAGGCTTTAAAATACATAATTATACGTTTCTGTTGTTTATAATAAGCTCATTTGAACTGAACACAGCCACGTGCGTACAGAAGCGCAGACGGCTCGGTAAGGGTGCACTCGATATATATCACTCTGTGCAATTTGCGCGAGCGGAGTTAAAGGGCCTTTGATTGTTTCAAGCGAGGAAAAGCTCAAACTCCACACGTACGGTGTCCCATGAAACAAAACAAGCCCCCCCCCCCCACCCCATACCATGGCGACTGAAATCATGTACAGAAATGTACGTAAAAAATAAATATATGAAAGCAGGAAACGCCCGAACTGAGTAGCCCGAAACTAAAGCATAAGACGCTCAGAGGAGGAATAGTTTCCACGGACAGGATTCAGCACGTGAAGCAAAACACGTGTGTTTTACATTAGGGAGTTTGAACGTTTATGTTGTGGGTTATTTATATTAAAAGTCACAATAGAGATCCTAAAACATGTTAGTGACACAGTAACTGCAAAATACAAACATTTGAAATATCTCCAGGCAGCTTCCAGTGAGTATTCAGACCCCTTGAAGGTTTTCTAACCTTCCCACAGTAAATTGTCATGTTGCCACCATCAGCTAAACGTCATTGTTTAGGTTGCACTATCTGAATAGTGTGGCATGTTTTTGTAATGTCCTGTAAGTTTAATGGGGTGGCCATCTTTCTGTCAGTTTGCCATAGATTTCCTTTTGTTTTTTAAACAATGGATTGAACAGTGCTCTTTTGTTGTATTTCTTAGCTTTAGTTCAGATCCCATTAATTTGTTAGAACATTAACGTTACCCACCCGTGGGAGCCATGCTGATCTGACCGAGTCGTTGTCTTTGGACTGTGAGTAAATAAAGGTTCCTGTGTTGCAGGATCCAGCACTGGTCATGGGTTTGACCAAACAGTACCTGCGCTACGCCGCCAGCGCCGTGTTCGGCGTCATCGGCAGCCAGCGGGCCAACATCGCCTACGTCACGCTTCGTGGCGGGGAGAAGGGCCGCTATGTTGCCGTGGCCGCGTGCGAACATGTCTTCATCTGGGACGTCCGAAAAGGAGAGAAGGTGAGACTTCAGGGCGGTGGCTCGGCTCGGCTTTGGCGAACTGTCCGCAGCCGACTCATGCAGAATTCGCCGTCTTTCTCGCCCAGGTCCTGATCCTGCAGGGCCAGAAGCACGAGGTGAGCTTCCTCTGCCCATCTCCGGATGGCGTTCACGTCGCCGTGGGTTACGAGGACGGCATGGTGCGGATCTTCAACCTGCTGAGCGGGGAGAGCAATGTTTCCTTCAACGGTCACAAGTCCGGTGTCACAGTGATGAACTACGACGCTCTGGGGGCGCGACTCGTCACCGGCTCCAAGGTAACGTTGACATGATTAACACCAGAAGGCTGCAGAGGGTTTGACTAAACCCTTTTTTAGTCGCATTTTGTCAAATTCCATGGTAATTTAACCTGATGGGTCATCCTTGATTTGCGCAGGTATGCTTAGGCCTGTCCCGTTAGCAAATGTTGCTGGACGATGAATTGTCCCAAAAGTTCTTGGGATAAATAATATTGTTGTTTTGAGACAATTTTCAGGTGATACAATGCTGTAATAATTCAAGGACAAGTTCTCAAAGATCAATAAACATTAAATTTGTGTTGAACATTTAACGCTGGAACTGGAAGACATTTGAAATATCCAAAAATAAATAAACAAAACAACAGAAACAGCAAATGAAACGAATAATGAAGTCTCTGTAATAATTATAATCAGCTTGATATTGATGTAAATCTCATGAAATGTTAAAATTTACTCTCTTTAGGAAAACCAATACTGCCACCTCCTGCCTGTGAAGCGAGCCTCTGTCCAAAGTAGAGGGAGAGAAAAGGCAAAAGAAAGATACATAAGGAAGTTTAAGTTGGACATATTTTTAGTTCTATTAAAACAACCTTAATCTTAATGCATGTTGCAGTTGAGCAACAGTAACTTTGTCATTTACTATAGTGTGGACTTCTTTTTGTAATATGTCAGATATGCTGTTCACAGAAGTCGACGTTCAGAGCAGAATCGTTATACTTCCACTTCCCAGGCACTTTGTGTTGGTCTGTCCCATAAAGCCCTAATGAAACACAGGAAGGTCTGTGGCTGTAGCGTGATGACATGCGAAGACGTCCAAGAAGACTTTCTCATGTCACAGCAACCGTTTTTGTCTTGCTTGCGCTTGCAGGTCGAATTCTGGTTCTCGTTGATTGGTTGCAGCTTTTCTCTCTGCTTCCTGTTTGCCTCTTCAGGACACAGATGTTATCGTGTGGGACATCATCAACGAGTGTGGACTGTACCGGCTGAGGGGACATAAGGACGTCATCACGCAGGCCTTGTTCCTTAAAGACAAGAACCTCCTGGTCTCAAGGTAACAGCCATTAGCTGCTGCAGGTGGAACAAAACGTCTTCCATTGGTCGATCTGAGCTTAAACAACTGTTGGAGTTTGTTCTGTAAACGTATAAAAATCTTATTGACTTTGTCCAGTTACAATTACAGTTATCAATAATTTAATCCATATTGAAAGAAATTGATTCTTTAGAATAGAATAGAAGAAAAAAATCTTATTCTCCCTTTGGGTTTTTTTTATGTTTGCCTTTTTCTAAGATCTTAAAGTTGCTGTTTGGGTTTTGTTAATGTCTTATAATAACACATTTACAAATAATTAGTATATTATTTTCAAATTTTCTGTTAATTTTCAACATTTTTTAACTCAAAAACACGGCAGCCTGCTGGATGACTGACCACCGGGCTCAGCAGGTTTTCTGGACCCCGGCAGTAGTTTCTACAGCGTAGTTGATTGAAATGCATCAATTTCTAACGATAAAATCAAAAGTCTGATAAGGAGTTTTTCACAATAAGTGCGGCGGTATTTGTCTAACTGTGTTTCTGTGTGACCTGTGCTGCCGTCCAGCTCCAAGGACAGCTTTGTGAAGTGGTGGGATCTGGACACGCAGCACTGCTTTAAGACCTTGGTGGGCCATCGCAGCGAGGTGAGCGCTTCTTCTACTGCATCCAGTATTTCAACTTCAACATTTCACATTATAGTGACATTAATATAACTAAAATACATCGAGAAGATATTAGCTGGTGAGAAACTGGTGAGAGATTATCCGCAGTGAAATCGTTGGTGTACAGACATGGGCTGAAAAGCCACTCTGAGAGGAAGAAGCCGTCACTACAAAAACAGCAGAAAAACTGAATTGTGTTTTGGAAATCCACACACAAAACACTGAACTTAAATTTAGCCTTAACAACCATTTCAGTGGAGGAAAGAAGAAACGGGGTTGGCAGCGTCGTTGTGTTTGCTGCAGAAAGCAGACGGCATCATGGGGGAAGAATGTCATTTGGGGATATTGTCGCAGCATCATAAGACATCAGAACTAAAGGCTTGGTCACAAATGGGTCAAACTAGGCAATGCAGCCAAAATACTCAAGAAATTCATGTCAGCGTCTGATTGAAGGCATCAATAAACAATTACCGTTAACCAATCCTGGCTGGATCTTGTTGGTGAGGCTCTGCTGTGTTTTCCCTGAACACTGAGAGAGCGTAACGGTGTGGACTTCCTCTCAGGTGTGGGGAATGGTTCTGTTGGACCGCGACAACAGGCTGCTGACGGGGTCGGCCGACAGCGAGCTCCGCGCCTGGGACATCCGCCGCCTGGAGGAGGTGAGGTTTTATCCCCTAGAAACATCCCCGCTGTTTGACTGCTCAGGAGGAAAAACAGCACTCTGGATCTTTTCTCAGAGCTCCTGCAGCTGTGACGTGTTTTGGACCCGTCTTCTCTTTGAAGATGCCGCGTTTTAGGCCATATTTGCTTTCGCAGATATGGCCCGCGTCGGCTCATAAGCGAACCAGAACCAGAACCGACAGAGCGCCGTTTGACAGCTCATTAGCCTCGTTTCTCATCCGCTCACTCCGTCTCTTTACGTCCCGCTTAGGGAAAGGCTGAGGGTGAGCCCAGAGTGAAGAAGGGGAAAACTCTGCTGGAAGACGATGAGGATGACGATGGTAAAGAAGAGGAGGAGGAGGTGGAGAGCGTGGAGGAGGTACGGAGGTCGTTAAGAGTCCATTTGTCCCAGGAAATCCTTGTCAAATACATTGAAGTTTCTGTTTGGAACTCGACAACAGGAAGAAAATATTCACATATTTACACTCTAATTTGTTCTTAATGTGAAAAAAAGACGTGCACTGATCCAATATCAATATCTGTATCGCTTCATATGTTGGAAAAAAAGTCTAGATTGGGTATCGGTCACAAAGCGCCCGATCCACAAGGACAGATCTACTCAGTCTAATTCTGGGTGTTGTGCTCTGATTGATCTCATGTTTTATTATTATTACTATTTATTTATTTATTTGGTTTATTTTTTTTTTTACATGTTTGACCAAAGGTAGTCAACGTTGCATTGTTATAATTTCTCTGATTGAGAGATATTTGATCCAGTTTGTGAAGCTGCACCGATGCAAAGTTATCACAGAAATTTGTAATTCAGTACATTTATGCCTGCATTTAAAAAAAATAACAAAGAAAGAAATGTTTTAAGTCAATCCAGCTCTGTTTTTCTGTATCGGATCGGTATCGGCCAACACTAAGCTTCAGATATCGGTATCGGAAGTGAAAATAAATATGTGAAAGCGAGTCCATCCAATGGCATCAGATACCTAAATGTTCCCATGGTTTAAACACAGGAAGTTGTTGTTGTTGTCTGTAATTGTGCCGTCTTGCTCTGGTCTCCTCGTCAGCGCATCCTGAGCTGTAAGAAGGCCGGATCCATCCTGAGAGAAGCCAGAGATCGGGTCGTATCGCTGACAGCAGACTCCAAGGCCAGAGTCGTCGCCTGCCACGTGAGTGAAGGATTCTCTGGACGCCTTTAAAGTGTCTGGAAGCTGTTGCTCTCCTCCTAATGGACACATCATGTTCTTTCTTTTTTAACAAATTGATCCTCTCTTCTCTGGTTTTAATAAAATGTTACGCTCTTCTCAACAATGTCTTTAAAAAAAAAAAAACGTTCAGAATGTGTTTTATTTGACTTTTACATCATATTATTTGATTTCAATAACATCCCCATCTGGAAAAGTGTGAAAAAAGGAATGGAAAAAGATTTCCGTTTCCATGCAGACGTGTCCCTGACATCCCTTCTTTCCTTTCACATTTCTTTTGATCGTATTTCATCCCTTCCTACACTATCTGTCTTTTACTTCCCTTCTTCATTGAGCCCATCTGTCTTTACTCACTGCCATCCTGCCTTCTGTCCTTCTTCTTTTACAGAAGAAGGACAGAAGGTTGCATTCTATTCTTCCTTCCTTCCTTCCTTCCTTCCTTCCTTCCTTCCTTCCTTCCTTCCTTCCTTCCTTCCTTCCTCTCTTTTTGATCTTTCTTTCTTTCATCACTTGGCTCCTTCCCTTTCTTGTGACATTTTTTCCTTTCATTTCTCTTTGTTACTTTCCATCTTTCTTCCGCTTGTCTTTTTTTCCTCTTTTAATCTTTCTTCTTTTCCAATATTTCTTCTTTTCATCTCCTTTCATCTTACTTTTCGTTTTCCTTTCTCCTTTGCAAATATCTTCCTTCCTTCCTCCCACCCTCCCTTTCTTCTCTTCATATTTGCCATAACTCAAACTGTTTTATGTATTTATTAGAATGCAACAGACTGGCAGCTCTGGCAAGTTGAGTTTGGAGAAGTCTGAGATTTTAAGCTGTAAAATGTTGAGGCAAACGACCCCTTGCTGTGTTTCTGGTCTACATTTTCTGCGTCGACGATGACCAACGCTTCTCTCCCTTCTGGACCAGGGAAACGACGCGGTACTGGAAGTGTTCACGGTGCTGTCTGAGGAGGAAGTGCAGAGAAAAATGAACAAGAAGCTAAAGAAAGCCAAGAAGAAAGCAGCCAAGTGAGCTCAGATGAGACATGTTTTCTGTTTAACTTCAGATCCCCAGATTCTGTCAGTTTAACTTCAGACATCCTGTTTGTATTTGGGAAAAAGCAAAAACCCTCAATAAATACGTGGAAGTTTAACGTCAGAAGACTGGAACTGAGATGATGCTGATGGATTAATTTTAGACAATACATTACGTCTAAGGTATTGTTTAGGTTACAGCTCTCCATTCTCTCTTCAGAGACAAGCAGATATAGATAATGGATAGATTTAAATAAATAACAGTACAATAATGGATAGATTTAAATAAGTAACAATACAATAATGGATAGATTTAAATAAATAAGTGTCCGGCCAAAAAACGGAGTTCCAGACTTTTACAATAAATACAAGCTAACCCAAATAATTTTTTCAGTGAGCATCAACAATGTGTATAAATTACAGTAACAAGGTACAAATGTGATTGCTACAATTAAAACACACAAGTGGAATCTGAAGGGATGTGAGGATGGATCCCTGAGGAACACCCGTAGACAACTTCATAGATAATTCACACATTTTTGCACAGACAAACAAACCCATTGATGTGACGCAGAGTCCTGGGATGATGAATCATCCTGTATCAAAACATCAGGATGATTTAGATGCAGAGCTTGGTATTTTGTTGTGGGAAAACTAGACACTTTACTGCTTTATCTTACCTTCTATAATACAGTTTAACCAAAATAACACTGATGTACAAGTAGTTAAAGGATTTATTATTTATTATTAAAGCTGTGGACTTTCATTGTTATTTGCTCTGAAGCTGCTGTCAGTTTCTGTGAGTTTGGATGTGATGTCTGAGATCAGAAGCTGATTGTTGTTGTGCCGCTGCCCCCTGCTGCAGAACGCAGGGAGATGCAGGCGATCAGACAGCCGAGCCGGTGGTGGAGAGAGCCCTGAAGGACGAGATCATCAGACTGACGAACATCAAGGCTTCCGCAAAGATCAGGTGAGACACAAAGAGAGGAGATCACAACGTTTAGACAGGATTTGCACGTTTATTGCTACGGTTACGTCCGTGTTTTCCCCTCAGGTGGGTGGACGTCCTGTCATGTGCCGGCGGAGAGCTAAAGGTGGCGCTGCTGCTTCAGAACAACACCGTCGAGACCTACAGCCTGAAGACCGCCGACAAGAACCCGGCGGCCAATAAGACAGCCCGGCTCACGCTGGGCGGTCACCGCACCGACGTCCGCACACTGGCCTTCAGCTCCGACAACCTGGCCGTCCTGTCGGCCTCCGGAGACACGGTCAAAGTCTGGAACAGGTGACGGCGCAGACCGGAAAGCAAAACCCGGGAACTAGTTCTGATCTCTATGGATCGATCTCCGAAATGATTAACATCTAATTCTTGTAATCGATTATTACCAACTACTTGCCAACTTTTAAAAATGTTATATTTTGTGAGAATAATCAATTAATCTATTTTTCTTCTTTTTTTCTTTTTTAAAGTTACATTGATTAATTGTCAGAATAATTAATTAATCTGATAAGAAACGTTGGCAACAAGATGAACAAAATGTCAGTTGTTCATATCGGCCCAGTTTGGTTTATTGAATATGTTAAAAAATGACTAATATTGTCAATACCGACGATATTGACGATATACCGTGCATCCCTACCTTTGTTTAATGGTAGGGATGCACCATTAATACATTTTAAATACATTAAAAGAGTTTTTAGCAAATTGACTTTTTCTGAGTCTGTATAACCAAGTGATTAATCGATTAGTTGACAATTATTCAACTAATCAATTAATCACAATTAGTTTGATTAATGGTTTCTGCCCTAAACCGAAGGTTTTTGTGTGTGTCACAGGTCAACGCTGCAGGTGATTCGCACCATGGCGTGTGAATACGCGCTCTGCTCGCTCTTTGTGCCCGGAGACAGACAGATAATCCTGGGATCGAAGGTATTTGGACTCCATGTGGGTCGTGTCCAGCGTCAAGTTCATCCCCTAAGTTCATCCCTTTCCTTCAACTCTGCGATTCTGTTCCTCTCGCGTCAGAATGGGAAGCTGCTGATCTTTGAGCTGGCCTCAGGAAGCCTTCTGGAAGCTGTGGACGCCCACAGTGGAGCTGTGTGGTCACTGTGCCTGGCACCGGATCAGGTAAACCGGACCACCGCGAGAACTGTGGGACGGGCTCCACCGTACGAGTCCGGATTACTTGACAGTAACTTACTGGAGTTTGGTTTTTCCGTGCGTCTCGCAGAGGGGAATTATCTCCGGAAGTGCTGATAAGACGGTAAAGTTCTGGGAGTTTGAGCTCGTCAAAGACAAAGGAACGGAGCAGAAGTGAGTTCCATGTTGAACAACAAGACACCATCAATACACTTTGCACAAAACAATTTAAGGGTCTTGGATGTTATTATGTTTCTTTTTTTTATTTTTTTTTAAGGATGCACTTCACCAGGTCATTTCTGCACATGCTCAGTTACCAGTAGTTACTCCATTGTTGCCAATTTTATTTTACATTTTATTTTTTGGTCAAATAAAGTAAATTGGGTTCGGCCAAACTTGGAATCAGCAGATTAGGCTCTTTTTTTATATAAATTAGTATAAAAACCAAACGTTACAGACTAGCAAACAGGTATTGACCCACATATTAACCACTTAGATACAAGAACAAACAATAAAATAAAGCTGTACAAACTAAAATGGATACATTGAAGACGAAACACAGAACAGATGCTAGGTTAGGATAGTTTTTTGACTTTTAATCTTGGATCAATCTTATTATTTTTTATGTTTTTCTGATATTCCTTGTTTATTAAAGGCTCTCCTTCCCACCCAGAAAGAGAAGAAAAAACGTGTCAGAACAAAGAATAAATAAAGTACCGGAGTTAAAGATAACTAGAGAAGATATTTTGTGATCTTATCAGCAGGCTTTTCGCACCAGTTGCAGTTTTTCCGGCTGATGCGATTTTGAAAGGCTGTGATTTTTCCCGTAACTCTTTTCCAGGCGGCTGACGGTGAAACACACTCGCACGCTGCAGCTGGACGAAGACGTTCTGTGTGTGAAGCTTTCTCCTGATCACAGACTGCTGGCCGTCTCCTTGTTGGACTGCACCGTCAAGGTCTTCTACACGGACACCCTGAAGGTAGACGTCTCGTATCCCATCAACCAGCGTTCGATGCGCCACACGTATGAGGAAATCGTGTTAACCAACCAGAGCGCCTGTTGTCCTTGTTTCGGTTTCAGTTCTTCTTGTCTCTGTATGGACACAAGCTGCCTGTCCTTTGTTTGGACATCACACATGTGAGTGACTCAGACTGTGATTTGTGTGAAAGCAATCTGCGGACTCTTGACTCTGCTTTCTTTAACTAGGACAGCGCTCTGATCGCCACCGGCTCTGCAGACAGGAACGTAAAGATCTGGGGTTTGGATTTCGGCGACTGCCACAGATCTTTGTTCGCTCATGACGACAGGTACGGACCGACACACGCCGTAAAAAAACAAGCACGAGTTCGCTGGGACAGCGCCGCGCTCTTTCTCCTTGCCGCGTCTCGATCGTCTCGTTGTTTTGTCCCGTCTTTAGTCGAAGCGTTGCAGGTTTCAGAGATTCGCTCATCCCCGTGTCCTCTCTGCTCTCCCCAGCGTCATGTTTCTCCAGTTCATCCCCAAGACTCATTTGTTCTTCACCTCCGGGAAGGACAAGAAGATCAAGCAGTGGGACGCTGATAAGTTCGAGCACATTCAGACCCTGGAGGTGAGACGTCCTCCAAAGACGCGGCTCCGCCTACAGCCCCGACTCTAACCTGCTCTGTTCGGGTTTCAGGGTCACCATCGGGAGGTCTGGTGTCTGGCCATCAGCCCCAACGGAGATCACCTGGTGTCGGCGTCTCACGATAAGTCCCTGCGTCTGTGGGAGCGGACCAGGGAGCCCATCATCCTGGAGGAGGAGCGGGAGATGGTGAGCTGGGAGCGCCTGGCCAGCAGTCAGCGTCTCTGCGTCTGTGTTTACACTCTGTTTGTGTTCACAGGAGAGAGAAGCTGAATTTGAAGAGAGCATGGCCAAAGGAGACACACCTGTGGTGAGCGCCACCGTTTTTAACTTTCCTAACTTGATTGTTTTTTTGTTTTTTTTCATCTCACCTTATCTAAAGTAACATTATAGCAAGGGATGCTAATAGTCGACTTACAATTAATTGAGTACTAATGGTTTAAAACGAGTTCCAGTTCATTACCCAACAACTTAGACCTGTTCTGTCTACCTGTAGTTTGGCTGCCATCCAGAAGAGGGCGCCAATGGTCATCCTTAAGTGGAGCCAGTTGATAAGAAATAAAGATGTCGGGGCCTTACCAGAGCGGGAGAGACAAACGGTCCAAACAGAGTCCAGTACGGGAAGCAAAATGCACGTTATGCGGTTTTGTTTTGAAATATAAACTCTCAACAAGCTCCTTAAGTTATGGACTGAGAAGCGCTGATTCAGCCAAAGTGCTGCATGACAGAGCAGCATCAGCTTTTTATGAGAAAATTAGCCCTGTATGTTATGGAAAGACGGCCGGCCCTCTGGAAACAACAATCAATAAATCCAAACAATCAATGAGATGAATCAACTTTAGATTAACTTGCATCCCTGGTTTCAGCTTAAGCAGCTAAAAATCCAGTTTTAGCTCCTTTAATATTAACCTTCAGTGTAATTTACAGAAAGCTAATCAGGGCCGTAGCACCGATTTTCTCTCAAGTCAGGCTTCATAAAGAAAGGCCGTTAGTCGCTGTTTGAGGGCAGCGAGCCGTGGACTAACGCCGCTCCGCCTGCAGGTACCAGGAGAGACGGAGGGCGAAGCGGCACCAGCTGGGAAGAAGAGCATCGAGACGGTGAAAGCTGTAAGTCACCTTCCGCTCCTGTTAGCGTCTCTAAGGCCAAACGGCGACGGTAACCATGGAGCACTTGCCTGCAGGCAGAGCGAATCATGGAGGCTCTGGAGCTTTACCGCGAAGAAGCCAGGAAGTCAGAGGAGCACAAGTATTTCTGTGAGAAGGCTGGGAAAGAGGTGAGAACTTGTTTCCTCCTTTTGGCGACAGATGCTCACACATGAGTTACGACCGACACTGAAAAACATCTGATCGGCTCGTTTTTCAGCTGCCTCCTCCTGAAGCCAACCCTATCCTCGTCGCCTTTGGAAACGTTACCGTAAGTGAATTTCTAAATGCAGAAGGAAAAACAAATATTTACGCAGATACTGACCTTGGATATTTCGCTCTTTCCTCTCGCAGCCGTCCCGCTACGTTTTAGATGTAATAAGAAAAGTCAGATCCAGGTAAAAATAAATAAATGCACAGAACTATTCCTCCCTCTTTTTTCTATTTTTTTTCCTTTTACTATAATTATTTTTGTCCTCTGTGGTGATCACCAGTGAGCTGGAGGTTTCTCTGCTGGTGCTGCCGTTTCCTTACGTCCCTGAGCTACTGAAGCTTTTCAACACCTACATCCAGCAGGGCCTGGAGGTGGAGCTCGTCTGCCGCTGCCTGTTTTTCCTCCTCAAGTAAGACCGAGAAAACAACAAATGTGTCAGTTTACAGTCGATTTGTTTGACATTTCACGACCTTGCTGATTTCACGTGTGGCGTAATTTGTTTTGTTGTAATTGCTAACTTTATCTGCTCATAGACATGTTTGCCTCAAGCTCAGAGATCCTTGGAATCACTTTCTTCATCACAGCTCAACAGGCTTTCTGAAGGCCTTTAGGTTTTTCTTTAATAGTTTATTTATTTTTAGGCATCCAAGGACAATATGCTAACAAAGCAACAAAACAGAGTAATAAAAAAAAGTTCCCAAGACATGGTCTTTTAGCTTAACTTTCTTTTTAATTGAACTCTTTGTGAAATTGAGGAAGTTATTTTGAATTTTGTTGTTTCAAATGTGATTCTTTGAAATGCACTTTAAAAAAAAATAGACGAAGACAACATCTCTTTATATTTGTTCAAGCAAACCCGACGTATTACCCTAATATTTCTATGTTCCACATTTTTAAATGGATCTTTCTGAATTTTTGTTTAAATTGCAAGTGGAGCTACAGTTGATTGTTTGCTTTCAGGATCCATTTCGGTCAGATCACCAGTAACCAGATGTTGGTGTCCGTCATCGACGAGCTGAAGACCAACACGCTCTCCAAAGTCTGCCAGATCAGAGTAAGTCGTCATCTGCGTAGAGACGCATCCTGTGGCTTTAAAGCTGCAGGTTTTGGGGAGTTTTTTCCCTCCCTGTTTTATGAAATTACCTTTTTTTTTTAACTTTTAAGATATTTTGTTAAAATTGTAGGACATGAAAGGCGATCACAGCCCAATCTTTTACTTGTATTTATTGTACATCTTTATATCAAGTGCACCAACAGACATTACATAGACTATTTTAGCACGTAGTTGTGAATGACTTAGATTGAACTTAATCAACAAACGACGTGCCTTTAATGGCACAAAGATGTTACGCTCCCAACCTTTATGTCTAAAAAAAGTCCAACTATAACGGGCCTTCCAGAAGAAATTTGATTTTTAGTGGGTAATGACCAGTTTCCAGAATTTAAAATCAGTCATTGAAGTCTGAATTTAAAGTTTTCATCTCTTCTAACTCAAAAAAAGAACCTTATATCTCACAACCTTGAAGTCGAAGGCAGATTGATTTCACAACTACAATATAATTCAACATATCGTCTGCATAGAGAGCAAGTCGATTGGTTTTGATCAGCACCAAAACCAGTCGTTTTTTTCTCTCTGCAACGTGCTTGATTTTTCTTATTCTGTTGCTTCAGGATGTGCTGGGCTTTAACAGCGCCGCCCTTCAGTTCCTCCAACGGGAGATCGAGAGCAAAGAGGACGTGATGTTCTTCGCCGATGCCACAGGCCAACTGGAGGAGAAGAAGAAGAAAAGGAGGAGGAGGGAGCGCGCCGTTCTGACCATCGCTTAAATTTATAAAGAACATTTTTGTTGTTTTGATGCAAATTTCCTCCCCGCTTTAATTCCGACCCAGACCAGGTGGATTACTTTTTATATGTTGTGAAACCCTGACAGGATGTAACTCACACAACTGACTAGAATGCGGCAAGTGATTTCTGGATTGTAAGTCAACAACCAAACACTTGACTTTTCCAGCAGTCGTTGTACAGAGCAAACAGCGTTAAAAATCAGCTGAATAAAGTCCGGCCACAATACATTGCTGCATGTGACGTTTTGAATGAAAAGGCAGAAACGTCTTTGGGTTTTTTTTTTTTTTTCGTCTTTATTGAACATTTTAAGAAAACAAGGCACACATCAGTAACAAAAGTTTGACATGACAAACTGCGCAGAAAAAAAGGATAAATGAAAAAAACAATAGTCACACTAACAACGTGAGGTAAATAAAACAAAATGTGAGAGGAATTTCAAAACTTAAGCTATTAACATATTAGTATAAAGATTGTGATTTGTGTTGCGATATTTAAGCCCAGTTGCAGGATGAACTCCTATGTCCTCCAGTTGACCTCATAACTCACCCAAACCAGCTTTGTTTCTAATGGAGTCTAAAAAAGATGAGACACAACTTTTAATAAATTCTATCAGAGAGACCTGTTGCCAAAATGTTCAACATATGATTGCAAGAATGTCAGGGTTGTGCCATTAGTAGCTACTTGCAGTAGCGCATTGGTGCTTACGGTTGTTCTGACCGTTCTCTATCCAACCACTGCGCCTAACTTTGTAGGCTTGAAATATAAATATGCAGGCAGTTGTGCAAGCCCCTCTTTTCCAACCAATTAAAATCCAAGCAATTACCTGAGATTTTTTTTTTTAAAATAAAGCAGATAATGTGGTCTCCAAGTACTCAACATCAAATAAGGGAAACAGACTCCACTGTACATGTATACAAGTGGTATCAATCTTGTTATAGTTCTTGGGCGTCTCACCATTTTCTGATGCCGCTCTGGGCGACTGCCCATTTAGCCCATATCAAAACCCGTCACTGCATTATTGAAAAAATGTTTTATTGTCTCAAAACAAAGTTTTTTTTGTTGTTTTTTTTAATTGTCCAGTGAATACTTCTGTCTTGATGATTTTGGTCCATGTGACAAAGTTTGGACACCCCTGGCCTGATGTGATAACAGCGCTTAAAGATGCAGATACTTTTTAACATCATCACCATCATTTTGGGAAACGCGTCTCGTGACCTCCATAATTTCATCATTCAAAAAAAAAATCCAGATCTTACAATATATCTGTGATTTCACCTGATGCAGTCTGCTGCACAGCCGCCATGTTGTGACACCAGGAAATCAAGAAAAAAGTCGATATTTCGTATAGAAGCTCTGAGATTATTGCAGTCGTTAATGGAACTATTACACTAAAAATGTACAGTACTATGATTGTTTTTAAATATGCTGCAAGTTAATAATCTTTTTCTTGTCTTTTAGATTATTTTAGAAAAATAATAGAAAGTTACACTGTTTATATAATATCCAGTATTTCTCCTGATTTGGTGCTTAACAAATGAAAAGCAGCCTGACATCCTGCTCTCTCCTCGTTGGACCGTTCTGTGTTCACCAGCAGCCTGGGTTTCACCTCCACGTCCCATCAGAGCTCCACAGTTCTCAGGTGTCCGCGAGGGGAAACTGCGGCCAGTACGCTCTGAGGCAAACACTCGGACTTCTCCGCCGTGCTGCCGCAGCAGGACCAGTGGGGCTTCCCTGGATGCCCCTTGTGGCCGTGACCGCAGCCTTTAAATCCTCCTGCGGAAGGTTTGGAATCGTCAAAAATGCGTCTAAATGAAAACCATGCAAGCAATTGTTGTTTTGTTTTTTGTTTTTTTTTATACGGACCCGGCATGGTTCCTGCGCAGCCACAGCGAGCCTCTTTAGCGCCTCCGCTGGAGCAGAAGGAGCAGCAGTGAAAAGTCCCGCTGTGCTGCCTGAACTTCCTCTGCACGTTCAGAATAAATGGAGAACCCTGCAGGAAAACATCGTGAGCAGAACTGAACCTGTTTTGTTCCCCGTTGTTGCACATTTGCCTTAAGGGTCGACTCAAAGTGTTTTGCTGCCATCTAGTGGATAAAACCTTTGCACAGTTATTCCGAGTTTTGCCAGGATGCTTCATAAATCTGAAACCTTTACATGCACTGTAGTCAAATTAAACAGGAGAAAAGCAAATATCAGCAGAACGTGTTCTGGTTCTGGACTGGTTCAGCACCTTAACATGTTGGGCTCTGACACAGACCCACACTGAGTACTGTCCTGCTTCCTCTGGCCTGTAGGAGACGCTGTAGCTTCCATCACTGTTGTCTGCCACCACCGTCTCCACGGTGCTGAAGGGCAAAAACAACTAATTTCAATAACAGAAGATCAGAAAATCAGAAAGTTAGCTGTAAAATATACATCAATAATTTCTGTTTAGTTTTTTTCTTGAGTATCTGTTTTAGGTTAAAGAACAAAAAGTGCATTTCTCTGACTTATTAACTCACTTTGAACTGAAGGCGTTTTGAATTTCATTCACATGGTGATATTGTTTGCATAATAGATTCAATAATTTATAAAATTCACAACTTGATGAAAAGAATTCAACTGAAAGTTGCTGGACGTCTCAGTTTCTTTCTCTTTGTGGATCAGCGGTGGAGCCGCCATGTTCACTCACCAGTTCTTCTTCTCTTTGTGGACGATGCTGACCAGGACGTGTTCTCCTCCTCCAGCCAGCCGCTCCCCGCCAGAGTCCCGACACACCAGGGTGAAATGTCCCCGCTCAGCTGCCGTACCCTGCTGCAGACCTGCGGCCACGACGGGCGGAAGGTTAGAAAGACGCCGTCACTGAACCGTAACCGCATGGTGTCAGAAAATCCAAACTTTAACTTTGAGAAACACTTTAATTTCATCCAACGGACACGACAAAGTCGAGACAGAAAGTCAGCCGCTCACCTTCTCCTTCAACGGTGCACCTGCTGACGTCCACTGTCCTGGAGTGGACCACGCCCACCAACGGGTAGCCCTCCACCTCTCCTGCCGGCTCCCTGGGCAGGAAGCAGACGCCGTCATCGGGGGCGACCGTCGCGGGGTGGGGGTCGTACCCGCTCTCCGCCAGGCTGGTCAGCCTTCTCAGGGTCACTCCTTTAGCGCTGAGGATCTCGGCGTCGGAGCCGCAGCTCAGCAGCCGCTCCGCAAACTCCACGCCCCCTCTGACGTCCAGCAGGGCCTGCTGCAGCTGCGCCCTCTGCAGGTGGAGGTGGTTTCTGGAGGAAGGAAGTGATTGTGGTGAACTAGGGCCGAAACGATTCGTCGACTGATTCGAGAGTACTTCGATTATTAAAACTCCTTGAGGAAATTTCCCCCGTCTAAAAGCTCATTCCTGCTGCAGCAGAGTGCAGTGACGTCCCACCTGCGTTGCACCCTGATCTCCTCCAGGCGGCGCAGCAGAGACAAGCAGTGAGCCTCCACAGCGCTGGCGTACTCGCGTGCGAAAGCTCTGATCTGATTGGCCGTTTCATCGACTCGAACCTGCAAATGTTCTTGAGAAATTTCCACCTGCAGGAGAATCAAAATGCGAAAAATAAAAAGTTATGTTTTACATTCGATTATGAAAACCTACAAAGCTGTCAGAAAATGGATGGATGTTTTTTGTTTTTTTTTTGGGACCTTTTGCAGCGAGTCCTCCAGTCGCTCCAGACGAGGCCGAAGGCGAGCGCTGACCAGCTCTCGTATCCGGTCGCCATGACGGTCGACGACGTCGTGTGTCGGACGGCAGCGGTGGTCCCGGTGCAGCGTGGCGGCGCACTCCAGACACACCGGCAGGTCGCAGGGCTGGCAGAAGAGCCTCAGCTCCTGGCCGGGGTGAAGGGAGCAGAGGACGGGGCGGCAGAGACGACCGCGGGCCCTGAGCTCCGCCACGGCCTGAACAGAATGAGACGCGGTTCGCTTCTGCCGCCTGCAGGTGGGAGGGAGAACAGACGCTTTAGGCTTTGTGGATTTTACGACCATCTACTGTGCTGGAGTGTGAGCTAAAGTGTTTTTCTTCTCTGTTTAAACTCAATACCGCTTCCTCAGGAAATTTATTTATCTTGTGTTGAAATACCTCGCTCAATTCTAATGTCTCCAAACCACACTGTCTTAATTCTTGTTTTAATTATTCTCGACTCATCCTATATTTTTCACTCTTATGTGCTTTAATGTTTCCATATCTGCACCAATACCACATGTACCTGTTGGATGTTCAGCCACAAACGTAAAGTTTTATTAAACCCTGCATGTCAGAGACGTAATCTCATCATCACTACTTGTTCCTTTCGGTTCTTCAAAATGTGTGGCAAGATAAAAAATAGAAAAAGATTCTGCCAAATAACAGAGGTCAAATAAGTCGGTGCTCAACAATGGACCAAGATCAGAACATTCAGACGGTCCAACAAAGTATTAGGGCCTAATTCGCCCTCTTTTATCTAAAAGAGGGGGAAAATTGCCAAAAAGAGTATTTTCTTCCCAAAGAACTCTGAAAATTTGAAATTAATTTTCATGTTTACAAGTAAAAACTTGGATATCCTCTGATTTTGAAAACATTCTTTTCTTGTAAACTATTGTTGGTTTACAACTAAAGAAATGACAGCTTTAGGCGGTGAAAGGCTTGAGACTGAAGCAGAGATCATGTCAAACTGGGTGGAGTTTTGTAAATCAAACAGATTGAGTGACTGCGCGTGGAGATCAGTGCAGAAAGTAGGGCCTCCTCCACCTGTGCGCCTGGCGGCAGAACTCGCACAGGTTCAGGCTGCACGCCTCGCAGCGGCTCTCGGCGCTCCCCTCGCCGCACAAGTCGCAGCCCAGCGGGCCGCCGCTCACCAGGGCCTCCAGGAACACCTCGTCCAGCGCCAGGTGGTCCGTGCTGAGCCCGGCCGGTCCGGACTGAGGGATGTCCACCTCGGTGTCGCACTCGGGGCAGAGCACGGTGAACGACAGGGAGCCTCGGCGCGGCTCGGCCGCCTCCGCCGCGGTGACGCGGCCCCGCGGAGGCGCAGAGAACCGCTCCAGCTGCCCGACGCAGTCCGAGCAGAAGGTGTGCAGGCAGGGGAGGATCTTGGGCTCCCGGTACAAGTGTCTGCACACGCCGCAGACTGCTCTGGGGTTCACAGAGGCACTTCCAGGTTCCGGTTCCGAGCTCGCCGTCGGCTTGTCTGCGGTTTCTCTCCGCTCCGTCTGGGACATGGTTGGTTTTGGGGGGACTACTTCCTGAGCCCGAATCAGAGCAGAACTCACCGTGAAGCCCACCGAGTTCAGCCGAGCTGTCAGGGTTGAGGCGAAACTGGTCCCTGCATCCCTGCTGCTCTCTGAGAGTCGCTCCGAGTGGCTGCTTTTCTCACACGAGTCCTAAAAACTACTTTTACAAACTTTTCTTCGGTGAATCTGCGTTCAAAGCCGCGTGGGACATTTGACACCTCACCAACCGACGGACCAATGGGAGGCTCTCTTTGGGGAGGTCCATAAACATTCCTGGAGTGTTTAAAGCCAAACTGGGAGTCAGACAGACTATAGTTGATAAAAAGTCATAAAGTATTTCCAGCAGTAATAAGAGAATGCAATATTGTAATTAAACCAAAAAAACCCACGTTTTTAATATTTGAAAAAGGGACATGTAAATCATGGTATCTGTTCACATTTGCTGATTTAGAGACAAGATTCTGCTTTGCCACTTCTTTTGGGCTTGATTGAAAAAAATGGAAATAAAAGATTATCATTCAGAGGAACAGGAATAATATCTTTCTTTAAAAAACATTTGCAATATCATGTCAAGTTTAACAAAGTAAAAGCCCTGCCTGATTATATTTATTGCAAAATTAAAGAGAATGTAAAAAATGAGGTTATTAAAAAATGTATGACTTAACATTTAATGGAAGAAGATTTCAATTTGTAATAATTTTTTATGTATCTATTAAGTTTCTACTTGGCAAAAGAAAAAATTTCAAATCCTTTATAAATGTTGCATAACATATAAAATGTTGTATCAATCTGTTCTGTTCTGTTGCACCAAAATGACACAAGGACTCACATCAGTAAATAGAAGCTAAAAATAAATAAACCACGGCAAGAAAAACAGTCTTCTAAATCATTTTCTTGTCATCAGTTACAATGCAGATTTAAAAAAAGTATTTATATATATATATATATATATATATATATATATATATATATATATATATATATATATATATATATAATAAACAGCACAATATTCCATGACATATATTACATAAATAAAACGGACAGCTGAACTTTTGGTATCGCTACTTAAATAAAATGCATCTATTACTCTGTTCTTGAATGTACCCAGTACATAGACAATATTTAACAACATTTTTAAGGCAAAGATAATAAGGTTGCATTTACCTACACCACATTAAACATGCATATGACACTAGCAATGATATTTAGATGAAACGATACAAGCTGCGTTGAAGCGACACTGAAGGTGAAGAACGTCCTTCCCAAAACACCAGTGCCTGGAAAACACACGAGATGAGACACTGAACACAGAACTGCACACGTTAGACCAGCTTTCTGTTCCCTCACATTAACTCAACCAACACCGTACCTGTTGTCGTTGCTTCAGTGACTGCCACCACTAAGTTGTTTTCGATCCTGCAGCTGTAGGTCTCGCTGACCTTCGCCGACTGTAGCGTGCTCAGGATGCTGTAAACCCCTGGTGAGCGTTCAGTGAAACTCGTGTTTGCGCTCAGTTCACTCCCGGTTTGGTTCAGCCACTTGACGTCTGGTTTAGGAAACCAGCTGCTCGCCTCAGAGGTCAGGATGCTGTTGGAGAACTTTAGTGTCGGCGCTGAAAAGACTGCGACAGGAAAAGGAACGTATTTATTACGCACAAGACAATTTTCACAGAAAAAGTGATGCTGGGAAACTGAAAGGTCACCTGCTGTCCGGAGCTGAACTCTGACTGTCCCTTGTCCAACAGAGGACCTAACGGTGCAGGTGTACTCTCCCTCATCACTGCTTCTCACGCTCCGCAGCAGCAGAGAGGCGTTACCTGTGGCCACGGCGTCAGGGAAGACCCCAGTTCTGCCTTTGAACTCCGCCGCTTGCCCATCTAGAGCCGGGGCTCCGTTCTCGTAGCGATAAACCGTTCCCAGATTTGTTTTCTCCCAGCTGACCGACACCTCACCCAGCCTGTTCGGCCGGCTCTCTGCAGAAACGTAGCAGCTGAGAACCTGGTCCTCGCCGAGGTTGGCGACGGGTTTGATGTTGCTGCTCGTCACCTTGGACGTGGATCCTGCCGACGACAATTTGGGCTCAAGATAGATGAGCCCAATACTTTGATGTGTAAGGTGGAAAAACTTTTCAGAAGTACAACTCAACACCGGCTGCGTTTCCATTCCGAATATAAAGAAACATATGGTTGCATATGGTTGCCTGCTTGGAGCTCCTCGTGTCATTCCAGCACACAAGGATCAAGTTCTCTTCAGTATAAACAAAACACAGAACATACTGAACACACCCATTGCATGTCTGTCATCTCTAAGCCTGACTGCTTCACTATTACTAGTAGTAACAGTAACAAAAGGTCTGCAGGTCTTACTCGAGAAGGCCAGGGACAAGATGAGGATGATGAAGGCTGCTAACAGGACGTTGAGGGTCACCATGCTGCATGAGGACAAAGACAAACAGGAAACTGGAAGGAAGCAGGTTTAATAATCCATTTATATATGAGAGATGAAATGAAAAGCTCCTTGTTTCAGGATGTCATCGCTTTTACATCTTTATTTTCCAGTCGTTATTTATTGTTACACTGGAAGTCTGATAAACGTCCCTCAGTTTTCATGTGGGTTAAAGACACGAGGTTCTTTTTAGAACCTTGAGGAAATTACATGCACTTTATAGGAATGTACAAAAATGGTTGTACAAAAAAACAGCAATATTTTCTTTCTTATTTTTCGAACGTAGTCGTTTTGTTAAAAAATAAATAATCCTCAAAACTAGTGCACTGTATTGCATTTATTTGATGCACTATTTTATTAGTATTATGTTAAGGTGTATATATATTCAACAAGAATCCTATATTTACTGTAATCTGTTTGAACTGACTCTAAAAAGGATATTTTCAAAACAAAAGTTCATCATTTTTCATTCTAAAAAGGATATTTTCACAACAATAAAACTAAACTTTCGCACAATGATATAGTCCTAGATATAGTGCATGATAAAAATAAAGAATCAGCTGTGGAGATAATTCATTTCAAAATGTTCAAGAAAAAAGTTCTCTTCATTATCAGAACCGAATTTCTGCGTATCTTACATGAAAAAAATGATTTGTCCGGTTGTAGCCATGCCTCTAGAAGATCCTCTTGTTGCTCAGCTCCGTCAGTCCAGATATTCTGCTCCTGTGCCTCTTTCAGATCATTCCTGTGCGTGTTTGTCCTGCAGCCTGCATAGAGCCACTGTCTCCTGCTCGCCTCTCTGCATGTAGAACACAACACCATGAGTAAACATTGCACTGTAGGTGTGGGCTTCATTCTGTTGTCACAGCGGCTCATTTCACTCTGCAAAGTAAAAACTTTTGCGTGACAGGTGGAAGAATTCATTAAATATCTAGTTTGGTTCATTTCAAGTTAAATGTTCATATGATCATCATTGCATTTTTCAAATCCTGAAGTAGCAAACATGATCAATGCTGGTTTGACTTCTTGGTGCGCTAATGTTGAACCGATCCGGAGGTTTATAAAGGTCATTTTTAGTGTGTCATGCTCTATAATTAAACCCTGGACCTGGAATGCAACATTTGGAAGGATGTTATCAGTAAAGCAAAAGGTTATTTATGTCTTCACAGACAGAAAAGGTCAGAGACTAAAGGAATAAAAATGTTTTTAGCTGCTGTTTGATAGTTTCCACACAGTCCGTAGAAGTCCATGTCACAGTCTGGTCGTGGAAAGACCGCTCTCCTCTTGGTTCTGGGTTGGGAGACCACTAAAAGTTTTGGAGTTTTTAAACTCAGAACACAGGGAAAGATATGCATTTGAGTCAAACCTGAAATACACAATGGACCCTGTCCTGAAGAATATCATGAGGACGCAATAAGAATTAAGAAAGGAACCAAATCAATTCTGAGTCATTAGAACATTTTAATCGTTAAAAAAGAACAATAGTAAAGATATGCTTATATATGAAAGTGAAAATAACAGAATCATAAAACAGTGCTGTCCTTCTGCATGACATAATGTTGCTACAGAAAGTTGGTGTCTATGTTGCTCGTTCTGGTTCGTGCTTGTTGTCTCCAGTTTCTTCTCCTTCAATTTCTGTCGTGTAAAAGGTCGATGCCGAGACGTCCCTCCAGACCTCCGAAATCTCAATCACGTTCTCACTGTGCTGCAGATGCTGGTGGTGCCTGATGCTTTCGATGTATTTCGCACAGAGTTTTTCCGCTTTCTCCTTGGCAATTTCTTGTAGCTGCTCATTCAGATGGTTGCCGACTTCCTCCGCCAGCAGGTTGTCAAACACCACGCTGTAGTAGGGAGCGTCACATTTGTACCCCGGTGTGCAGAATCTCCGAGCCTCCGAGATGCTCCAGAGAAACAGAAAAGCGCAGCACAGGAAAAGCCCCAAGTCCTGAAATAAAAGGAGAATCACGTTTTTAAATAAATCAGCATTTTTCTTAAGGGACGGTGACGAGAATTCAGGCGTTTTCTCATTTTTGTTTAGCATCTGGCCACTTTCAGGGTGACTATAAGTAAATGTTTCATAATATTGTATTTTAAGGGGATGCATGTCATAAAGGCAAAGACTCAAAACATTTCAATCTGACAGAAAATTTCACTAAATAAATGCCAACATCGCAGCTAAAGTGTGGACTGTTCTGTATCTAAAAGGAATGCAAAAGAGCATCACATTCTTCTAAGTAAGTTTATCAAAGTTACTTGACATCAAAACGAATCTGCTTCGAGCTCCATAATCAGTGCAGTAACACTCACAAGTGACGTGGTCTTGTAGGCGTCCCGGATGCGTTCCTCTTCGTAGGTCAGATTTGCTTTGCAAGGCAACCCGGTCTGAGTTGAGTTGAGGTTTGTCATCAGGCAAAAGTACCAATCTCCATCAAAGAAAACCAGAGAAATCCAGAGAGCTAAGAGACTGATGTACCTTATGACAAGCTTTACCACGTAGATCACGCTACAGCGATTTGGGAAATGGCATTTGAAGAATCGTTGACTGGAAAAAGGTTTCCGGCTGTAAAAAGGCTCAACAATGTTGACGACAAAAGTCAGGATCAAGGGAGGCAAAGTCAAGTAATAGATACCGCTGGGATGTATACCAGGCTTGCAGGAGCAAACAAAGTGCATGTCAAACACATACTGCAGGATGGAGAAGAGGACCACCAGCAGGAACATGCTGACTGCATGTTGCACCAGCTTCAGGAGCCGCGTCGTGGACTCTGGATTGTGCTGCATTGTGTCTGAAGAGTTGCTGCCAGGATGCTCCGGTTGTGTCGACGTCTTCTTGATGTTCTCGCCTTCCACTGCGGGTGAAGTCAAAATGGCTTCATCCCTGACGCTGCTGTCCACTTTTATCTACACTCTAAACCACAATCAATGTGAGCCAGTGGTGAACCACAGTGTGCCAGTCTTCTGCAGCCTGCTTTCATAATGATGGGGCCACTTGCTTTCAGTTTTCAGAGATTTCTGAATCTCTGCAACATTTTGTGATTTTAGTGAACATTACAGTGAAGAATGATGTACTTTGGATGCTTATCATTTAGATTTTTTCTATTCACTTGTCCTATCTATTGTGCTGCTGCCTGTCTTGATCTCAACAGGTTTTTATTTGTTCAAATGAAGGTTTAATAAAAAATAAACATCTTCTGTTCTCGCTCTGAAGATGTGCGCATTGACAACCGTCTTTGAGTTACGATTGCACTAGACTCTTTAAAACCTCAACACGGAAACCTGTGAGCTTTTTAAACTGTGCGCGGTCCGGCAGAGTCGCGCTGACCCCGCGTGTGCTTTTGTGTAGTTTTGGGAACTGACGTTCTGTTGGGACACGCTCTATTTTAAAAGCTGGCGCACCTTTCCTCATTCCTTGTGTGGAGGAAATATTTTGTTACTGTTTGGCAGAATGACTTTTGATGATTTTCAGTTCGTTTCCCTTTGCTTCAGTAACGTCAGTGTGTGGTGTAAAAAGAGTGTCTGTTTCTTGGAAAGTCAAAAAAAAGTTCGAAGCTACATTTTTGCTAGCGGTTGTAAAAATAAATAAGTAAATAAATTAAGTGTAGTGGTGATTTGATCAACTTTTTCCAGGATGCAATTAGACAATAGCAGAACTGCACAATGACCTTGAGTAATCTGAAGAAACCCACACGGTTCATGAGTTCAGACCAACATGCTGTGAACCACAGCTTCAGCATTTAGAGCATGTTTTCATTTTGAAAGTGTGATTAACAGCTGTTAACGTTTACGTTCCCATTTCCTATGTGACACGCAGAGCTTTGACAGACTTCTTCTGCTGTCGGACAAAACGTTCCATCACTTCCACAGACAAGTTTCTCTTCCCTTTTTTTGCTTCCATAGCTAATATCAAAAATGCCACAGTTCTGTTCTACATCAACTTAATGGCTGGTTTCCAGTTTTTGTTAATGTTTTTTTCATTTTATTCTACTTTCTTTGCTCAGTTTTTTCTTAAATAGAAGCTTATTATTATTTGAATGTATAAGAAAAAAAATAGGATGAAAAATAAAAATAAAATAAGGCATACACATAAAATCTGATTTAACAGATGTAAAAAACACACAGCATCTTAACATGCATCTTAACATGCATCTTAACATGCATGTTAAGATGCATGTTAAGATGCATGGGAAAACTATGCATCTTAGTTGCATAGTTAGTTTTAACTAACCTTAAAACTAACCTTTTAAGGTTAGTTTTCCCCTGAGTGTTTAGGATTACATCTGGTCTGGTCATTCACACTATACGTCACATGAATATTTGAGGTTGGTAGAATTTCTGAACAGGACATGAGAATCGATGTGGTTGCTGTTGGTGGTTTGCATTTCCCTGCAAAACCCTGCAAATTGGTTTTGCAGGGAAACCAATTATCGTAAGAGGAAACCTCTTACGATAATCGAAATGCGTCCTCATAACATTTTTCACAACACTGTAATCTGTTCACTTGTTCAGGTGTTTTAGGTGTTTTAACTTGTCTCATAGCCACTGGTTTAATGTCGTTACACTGCATGCCAATCAAATCTGTGTCATTTAAAGCACTGAGCTTTATATGTTCAGGGCTTGTCATATATTTTGGATTTGATTCATATCCATACCTCACCTTGAAGTTTGAGTTTATCCAAACCTTTTAGTGGTCGCCCAAACTAATGCTTAATTATTTATCTTGCATTACATGTATAATTCCTATTTGCACTTTCTGAACCATTTGAAAGGAGGTTTGTTGCAGCTTATTTTTCACCAAGGTAGTCAGTCTATTGTTTTTGTCTGCTTCAGTTTCTTCATTATGTATTTTTCACATTGACTGTTTCACTGAACCAATCAAAGCGTTGTTTTTACATGTTTGATCACATTTGTGAAGTTACTGTTGCATTTCAGTGTGCTGTTCTGGTCCAGTTATAAAATAAATTTGTAATTCATTACATTTATGTCTTTAAAAAAAAAAAGAAATATTTTTTGATTCAATTCTGCAGTTTTTCTGCATCGGATCGGTATTGGCCAATACTAGATCACAGGTATCGGTATCGGAAGTGGAAATAAATTGGATCGGTGAATCCCTAGTTTTGAAACGCAGCCGAGAAAGTTTTTTGTTCCTAAAACCTTTTACTTGAACTTTTATCGTATTGTGTGTAATCGTATTCATTAAACACAATACGATTAATGATTGTATTGTGTTTATTTTCTGTATTGTCTGTTGACAAAAAGCTTCTAAAGTCCCACTCAGTATAGGACTTTAGAAGTTGTTGCTAGGAGAGCCAGTGCTACAAATTGAAATCACATCGGCGACTATCTTGCTCTTCTGATCGTAATATAATTCTAAGATCTTTGTAAACATGCTGTACTGTGGACCTCTGACCATAGTCAGAGTGATCTGACTATTTTTATTTCTCTCCATATTGGTTTAGAGGCAAGTACAAAAGTGGGCCACAACTACACAGAATAAATCTCTCAAAGTTAGAAAAATTCTCAGACATACCAAAAATTGAGACCAGTAGTTAGTTCTTCTCTGACTTTATTTTTAACAAAGGTTATTTGTCTGGGTAGTTTGAATATTTCTGGTGGAAACTGTTTTACAAACATTCTGAAGAAAGACAAATTTAAAGTTGGTCTTTGGAAATAATGGACAAGATCTCAAGTCATCTTGTCAAGGCATGATGTGAAGACCAAGATAACATTTTTTTTTTTTACATTGAAATCCTATGAAATGCTTCTTACTCAGTGATTCTATGTGGAGTGATCTGACTGATCTTGCGCAAATTCGGTATTCTACGTGTCGTCTGGAGATGTGAGGTTAGCAGAATTTCCAAACATGTCATGTGTCGTGCTGTGGTCGTTGTTTTAGTTATGATTTTAATTATGTGCTATACCACCGTCACACAAATGTGATCTAAACCAGCCTTGATTCCTTCAGGCTTCATATCGTCAGTGACATCATGAACAGTTACATTCAGACTCGGTTATTTGTCTATTTAGGATTTTTATAGACTGTTTCTTTTTAAACTAGTTCAACAAAAATACAGAGCAAAGTTTGACAAAGAATGTTATCAGCTGCTACTAACGTACTATATAAGAGGTAGCTTTGCAGGAGCAAAAGTGTCAACATGTCCTTTTTATTATGAAGATTTTTAACTAAATATTGCCAATCTGATACGAAGAATTTTACGCTGTCATTTTTGTGTTCAGCTACATTAAAAGAATTTTGTCTAAACATTTATTTTCTGACACATCATTTGCTGAACGATGCAGATCTCAACCTTGGTCTTCTTTTGAAATGTCAGCTGTTCAGACTTTGCAGGTGGCGAGTCCATACCCGAGGCAGGCCCACTCATTTGTCATCTCTATGAAGCCTGGAGATGACGTGAGGCCGCTTGCTGAAATACAGACATTCGTGATGAATGAAACCCCATCATTTTACATCTATGCATAATCGTTAGCTTCAATCAGATTTCAGGGTTTAGTCAGTAAAGATTTATTAAAGCAGTGAGTGTTGAGATGACAACTCATGATGGGAGTGGGAAATAAACGGTTCAGGTTGTTTACTCACATGAGAGCAGATTGTAGAGGTTACAGTAGTTGAGTCCATCATCAAGAAGGCTGGTGAAGCTCAGAGAAATGGACTGGCCCTGGGAAAATACAGCAAAAATATGCTTTTAAGCTTTTATATGATGACCAAATTAATGATAAGAGCTTTGTAAAAAAGCTCAATGTTTATACATTTTAGCCATATGGTGTAAGCCACACACTTAACACCTATAAACAAGCTGCATTATAGATACAGGTGTTTTAAGATCTTCTTATACCCTAGAATATGAAATGTATCATTTTAAAAAATATATACATTTCTTTTTACAGATCTACCAGTTTAATAAGGTACGTTGTTCCACACAAAAAACAAGAAAACAAGAAAACAGCTGCATTTAATGATATTCTTCTCTGATGCCCTCTGGTGGATAATCTAAGTACTGCATGTTGTATTAATCAAAAGCTCACAGTTTCCACGGAATATAAACTATTTTTTTCAATGTTTAGAATCAAAGAAATGTTTATTTTATAATTTTAAATAATGTTATCTTTAATGAACAGAAATAAATAAATAAATAAAATCTAATCTTAAAATTTTTTAATGAGAAATTTTGAATTGTAATTTCTAAATAATAAAATAATAAGTAATAAATAAAAACAAAAAGTTATATAAGCCAATATAACTTTGCTCCTCCAGCTAGTATAGCAAGCAGAAAACGTCCAGAAGCTTCTTTAACGGAAGCTCCTGTAAAAAAAAACAAGAACTTATGGCCAAAGGTATGAGGCAGAGTGTAAACAAGTGTAATAATGACTAAATAGTACATAAAATCGACAGAAAACCTTCATAAGTCAATGTTTCTTCATATATTTTGTAGCATTGTCAGTGGGCTAGCTTCTTGTTAGCTTCTTTGGAGATTCCCGCCCAAATGACGCTTTAAGAATCGGTTAGCTTAGTTCATGAAGCTAACCGCTTGCCAAATAAAAAACAACATGGCGAGCCCGAGCGACGGCCGTCACAGCTTCGAGTTCCGCTCACTCACGTCCCGTTTCCCGTCTGAAAACTGTCAAATAAACGGCTAAAAAAAAATCCCTTTAAAACAGGAAACAGCGGAGTTCCTCACAGACACTCGACAGCCGCTGGCCAGGATGGTGGGATTCAGCGTGAACGTGACGTTCTCGGCCTGCAGGCCGTCCGGAGACGTGTGGTTGGCTTTGAGGATCACAGGAGTGGCTGACACAAGCTGGGGAGGACAACAGCACCTTTATTCATCATAGACCTGAATTAAACTGAATCGAACCACATGGTTGACCCTGACCCTTACCTGATAGTGGCACTTATCACAGCCCATCATAGGGCTGAAGGCTTCGATTTGCTTCACTAGTGTGGTGCTGATTTTAGTGCAGGGCATTTCAAAGAGCCTAGAAGGAGAAACGTGAAACATGGGATTTAGCCCTGTGTCTGACATGATGTCCTCACAGAAATGAGTACTTACCAGAGGGAGCTGCAGAAAGCGTGGTAGGGGATGGGGATGGCAGCGAGGGAGCCAAACACTCCAACAAGGAAAGCAGAGACCATCAGTAGAGTCGTCATGGTTACAGGTTACTTCCCAGTGTGTGGTCCTGAGACTGATGAGGGATTGTTGGTCCTCTTGAGCTTTATAAGGGTTCGTCATGAGGGAAACCAAGGAGGCCCGAAATCGATTCCTTCACAGATGTGACTTCTTCCGACCATATTAATTATCTCCTGATCATGTGGCCCATCATTACCGTGTTTACGTATTGTGACAATAACAAGGGGTTTGTGTCCTTTCTTCTTCTGTCTTTTGAGATTCAAACGTAGTAATGACCTTTTTTAAAACAAAAAGTGAAACATTAAGTTTTGTATGGTTGTTTGTTTTTAAAGTAACGTATTCTGTTCAAACCATAGCGGTACAATAAATTAGAATATTATCCACTGAAGTGAAACAGCAGCTTACTGCTAAGGAAAACAGGACATTTAAGATTAGAATATCACATCAGGCTAACAACCTTTAAAATGCAGAATGATGAGCTTAATAACAATTATGTTTGAGGCCTACTTAAAGTTTGCTATTTCCAATAATCTGAAAAGTTATTCTCATAGGAGCCCATATTTGGTGAATATGTGGATGTAGGTCTTTGTTTTGTGTTTTTTATTTTAGACATAATTCAGTAATACTGAACAAAAATTGTAATTTTTTTGTATAAAACTTGTCAGCAGTTTTCAATCAGTGATCTAGCAGGAAGTGCTTCACTTACAGTGACTCTCATGCAGGAAAGAGCAAATCGTTAAACCGGGTCAGAGGTCGGCTGTGACATAAAGTTGTGATCTTGGCTGCTTAACTTCCAGCTTTATGATTTACAAAATATGAGACGTGTGTTAATGGAGGTGCAAATGACCTTTCTGTTATAAATAAATAATTAGCTTTATCTCTCAGGATATTGTCGACTTTAGCAGCTTCAAGAGATTCTGACATAAAATCTGAATTATTCTAAAGTGCATAGCTTTAAAATTAACCAATGACAATGAATTAACCTATTGTCTACGTCTTAAAAGACAAGGATGGTCAGAAAAAACCCCAAAAACATTTTAATACTGCTACTTTCAATAAAATTATTATAAAATCAATAGGAATTTACCAGAGAAATCTTATGTCAACAACAAAAAAAAGTTGCATCAAATGTGATGTTTTGAAAAGTTGTTTGTGCCACTGGCTGTTTTCATATTTCAAGGTACAAGTTAGCTCTATTTCAATATGCAAGGAAAATGAAAAAACCTTCTTTACGTTTGTTTAATGTGTTTCCCCCTTTAGTTGCTCCAACGTGATTCAAACAGACACATAAAGCATGAAAAATGATTTATGCGTTGTCAGCTGTGAGGGCCAAGCAACAGCATTCACACTCCTTGAATGTTTTTACACTTTGTCACATTACAACCACAAACGAAACGACGGGATATTTATTTGGAATTGAAGTCATGGACCAACAGAGTTTTACAGTAAAGTAATACTCAATCAACGATGTGCTCGTTTGCAGCCCTCCTGACTCAATACCTCGTACATTCAGGTTCTGCAGAGAGAGACAACGTAGCATTAACGTTAGCATTACGCGCTGTTTGTTTTTATTAAAGGTCGAAACAAATCGGAGGTGAAGCGTCCTGAAAGCAGCCGGCCTTCCAGCGTATTGTTGCAGCGAAAGAATGTGTGTAATGCAGAATGAGTCGCGGCGGTCAGGGCAGGTCCGAGGAGAACAACGGCGGTCTTGTTGGGAATTCTTCACACCTTCTCTGTGTGGCTAAATGAGCGGGTTCCTCCTCTCACACATGAGAGGTCACAAGCCGCTCCGCATCCTGTTGTGTGCGTGACGGTCGCTTTACCTCTCTGGGTGGACGGGGGGGCAACAAGGAACACTGGAGACACGGAGCGACCTGAAGGGTTTTGGTCTCGGCGTTTCTTCATTTCAATGCTCTACATTGACCTACTTTCTGTGTTTCTTGTGTTTGCTTCTGTTTTAAACAGTATTCCCTTCACATCTTCATTCCATTGAATTTTTTTTCCCCTTGTTTTTTTTTTAACTCTCTTATTGTTGTTTGAATTATGAGTAAAGTGACCAAGACCAAAGTTGCACCATTTGTTACGTTTTCAGCTGATGTGGTTTGCTTTCACACGGCACCAATTCAGATGAACCAAACCTTTGCAAAGACCCAGGTTTTGTACGTTTCTCACCTGTGACGGCGATGCACCAAGAACCACAGAAGGAAACGACACAAAACTTCATGAAGAAGACATGAGCGCAACTTCTTTCTTGACAAAAACGAAAATGGAGTGCCACCAGGTTGTAGGATTTTTCCTTTGTCTTTGCTAAAAGACCAATCCAAGCGCTAGATTCTTGTGTTTGTTTTGGTTGCTTACCCACAATACCCTGTACTACAATTCACTTCCTGTCTTGGATCGATCTCCAGTCTGCTAGCATCTTAATTCACTTCAACCAAACCGAAATCTAGGTTTGTAAGTTAGTTTGTTTTGCTCTAATACATAATGATACTTGTGTGTAGGATTTAGTGACATCATTCCTATCCGTCCACTATGCCGCCATCGTTTGCCGTATCTGAATAATTCATTGGCCCCCTTCCTCTCCTGGTCTACTCCTCTCCATGCAGCCAGCTGACTGGGATCCACTGAGGCTCGTTCTGCGCCTGCTGGATGATGGAGCAGAGCTGCATGCAGGCGTCCTGCAGGTCGTCATTCACCACCACGCTGTCAAAATAATGTTTGTATTTGGCCTCGATCAGCTGAGACGTGTCCTCCAGCTCCAAAAAGTCTTCCTCCTGAGTCACAAGAGAGGGAAATCTTTCATTTCTTACTTCCATGACATTCAGCACTGGTGGTTGGTTCGTTGTAATGCTGCTCCATTCCAGTCCAAACCAGTTAAATGACGATAGAAATGAAACGCATGGGGGCTCTTACCGTGAATGCCCTGTTGACGGCGTAGCTGGTGATGATTCTGGCGTTTCTTCGAGTCTGCCTCAGTGTTTCTGGGCTCGGCGCTTTGATGAAAATCACGTACGGCTTCAGGTTTCTCAATCGCAACAGATGGATGCCCTGAGAATCAAGCAGGATCAAAACAAAACGTAACCAGCTCTGTCTGCCGCAAAGAACGATGACTCGGGAAATCATTCGTCCTATTTTCCATCTTAACAGATGCATGGTGATGCTTATCCCCTGTATTTTACATGCTACATACATGAGACTGTATGCATCACTCTACATGCATGATACATAATTGTCTCACGTACAGTTATGTATAATTCACACCTATAATTTTTCTGCATTTTAATCAGTCTGTAAATCTAACTACTAGATCACATCATGAACACACTGTTGTCATTTGCACTGCTGCTGTTTACAACAGTTTGTGTTGAAATTACGCAGCTATACTCACCCTAACTCGTCTTTATTCTGCACATTCCTAATTTTTAAAAGTATTTTCTTGTACTGTATATAGCTTGCTAGCTCGTTGTCGATTTGTCAAGTTATCTAGCGGCCTGTTTATCTAGCTGTCTAGTGAGCTAGCTGTTTATCCATCCATCCGTCCGTCCATCCATCCATCCATCCATCTTAAACTCACAGGTGGTTCAATGTCGATGGTGCACATCCGTCCTCGTTTTATCACCTCATCAATAGCGTCAATGCTGGTTCCATACAGGTGGCTCTTATTCTCCCCATATTCTACAAATCTGAACATGAAGCAAAGTTCAGTTCATCGCAACTAGTGTGCAAAGTCAGAGATGAATGATGTAAGAAGTAAAATACCCCTACCTGTGGTTGCAGACCATGTACTCAAACAGCTCTTTGGTGACAAAGTGGTACTCTCTACCCGCCTGCTCCCCTTCTTTTATTGGACGGGTTGTGTCTGCGAGAATTTTTTTTGCTGAATTAAATGTTGCAGTCAAATTCACTTCTGTTTTCCTTTAACACATAATTTGTGGTCTCCATGATGAGAAATTGTTATTGTCTTATTTACATTGTTTGAGGATGTATAAATTATTGTTCAGTTCAATTTAGGTTCAGCTTGATTAATTGAAGTCTCATAAACCGAGACACAGAAACTGTAAAGATATAAACATTATATTAAATCCCAGCATATTAAAATATAATTTTCTTGTTCTGTTTTTCATCCGTTTCTTTTAATACTATATAAACAGAGGAAAGTTAAACTAAACTGCGATGAGTGAGCTGAGATCACATACGCGGTACGGGTCCCTGGAAGGTGGACGGGTTCAGTTTGATGAGTCTCTTCCTCAACTCATTGACTCCGACTCCTGAAGCTCCTGTTTTAGGACGACACACACAGACGCGTTTGCACATCTGACTAACGTTTTGTTTGTCTGACGATCTAAAATGTCTGAGTGCAACGAAAAAGCAAACAGAAGAAATCAGTTGAGGGAGCAGTGATTATTTAACTATCCAGACAAATGAACTCATGTCCTGATTTGGTATAGTACATGGATGAATTGGGCCAGGTCTTCTCTCACCTATGAGGATGACGAGGCGGTGGTTCTCCTGCGGGAGGCGCTGGTACAACGCCACCTCCTCATATGGGGAGGACAGAGCGCTGCTGCTGGGCGAGCAGGAGGTGCAGGACTGCCGCCTCCTCTTGTAGGACGTCCTCCTCCAGAGGCGGAAACTCCGGCGGAAGCCAGCTGTAGTCCAGAAATATTGTTATGCTTTTGACTAAAACTAACAGCATTAAATATGGTTTTTACGCTACTAATACAGCTTGATGACATGTTATCAAGATCATGAAAGTATGTCGTTTAGCTTTAATGATTGGTGATTTAGTATTATTATTATTATTATTACTATTATTATTATTAGATGTTGCAGAATAAAATTCCTAATAATAAGCAAAGGTTAATTCTACTGTGGGTCCAGGAAGAAGGTGACTTACCCAGGTAAATTCCTTCAGTAACATCCGAGTCCTCCTCTTCTGAAGAAGAGAAACATTCTCTTTATTCTCTTGCCAGAAATGATTTATTGTTTACAATCACAAAAACTGAATTGTTGAAGTGAAAATTAAAATTTGTCTAGTTAAAGGGGCGCACTTAAAATTATAGCTAACCAAGAAAACCTTCACTTTCATGGTTTCTTTTGTTGATTTAAACAAATAAAATCTCAAGCCTATTAGTTTAACTTCTGCTTCACAGCATATTGAACAACTTTTTATTTAGTTATTCATTCCAATATTTCTGACTTTGTCTGTTTGCATATAACAGATGTAAATCAACTCCACAGACTCCATCTACAGGGTTAAAAATCTGAATTACTAAGGAATCTATATCCTATTTGATTATCTTTATTAAACAAACTACGACTGCTCTGGACGAACTTACCCACCAAAGTTTATTTCTTTATTTCTTTCCATATCTGTGGGAAGGAGAAATAGGTTTTCTTTAGCAGGAGTCAGTCTTCAGCGTATCAAACTGGGTCGGACCGGCGCCGTTACCTGTCAGGATCCTTTTGCCATCAGCGAGTGTCAGATCCTCGTCTAAAACCCACAGAGAATAAAAGTCAAACTTTGTTTCCACATGGCAACGAGTCAACAAGGCAACGCGACACATTGGTGACTGAACGATGAAATCAAGAAGCGCTTTAAGAAAATTTAAAACCAGATATCAGAATAAGTTTTCTTTTTTAGGTCTTTTTCTGCCAAAGTTGGTGTTATTTTACTAAATGTTAGAATAGCAATAGACTTATTTTCACCTTATTTTTTAATTTTGAAGTTTACATACGCCAGGATTACTTTGCCTCTAATAATTTGGCGAAGCCCGTTTGTTTATGTTAAGGTTTTGCAGGTTCAAGCTAAATGGAGCCATTAAAAGATTTAGCCAAATTAATCGCACCAGTTTTATCAGGAGAAATGAGACAGAATTAAAGCTATCTAAAGTCATACAATTTAAAATGAAAGTTCTATCAAAAAACAAGGAAACATTTGTAAATTTATGACTTTAAAGAAAGTTATAAGAAATCTGACTTAAAAACTATTTTTTTCTGTCTGACATTTAGCAAATATGCAACAAAAAAAAAGTGTTAATTTTAACAGGTAAATTTGGACTGATTGTGTCTGTTTATGGAGTATATAAATATCTAATTTCAACTCTAAGTGTGGGTGATAAATGCATCTTTCAATTAGAAATAAAATACACCACATTGGCTTGTTTTAAAAGATATTTAATGCCAAATAACAAACTGTGGGAAATCTAGAATTGTATGAAGATGAAAAGTTCAACCTGATGTTTCAGCTAATGTCTGAAAATGAAACGCATTTCTTCCTGAGGTGATCATAAAAATTATTCTCCTTAAATCCAAACAACAACAAAAATTTAAAGGTTTTTGGGTAGATGGTAAACATTGTAGTAAGTTTATTGGGTGTGACACTCACCGTTATCAGCCAGGCTGTCTTCAGTGGGCAGTGAGGGAAACAAACAGCTGCTATTTAAATGCAACAAGGCAGAAATATGAAGAAAACTACTAGATTATTGTTAATTATATCTCTAATATGTGTTTATGAATGATAAACAAGGGAGGCAATAACAACTTTGGTTTTACACCCGTAAAAAAGACTATTAGACTTCACAGAAAGACAATCATGGTAAATAAGTTGGTTAAAAGGATATAACAAATTGCTCTACTTAGTTTATAATGGGATTTATGTCCTGATTACACCAGTTTATCACTTTCACCAGTTTGTGGGAGTGTTTATTGCATTTTTCCACTGTTGATTTCGTAACCATGCAAGAACTATGACTTAGCAATGAGAAACGTTTAAAAGTGGCATCAAAGAAGATCAAAACTACCGTCACAGGTGGAAGGCTTGTCGCTTTTTAGAGATGCAGAGAAAAGATATATCAGACAATAAACAGCTAGCTAACTAGATAGCTACATGTCAGACAAGCAGCTATCAGCCCGTCAGTTTGAAACTGTTAACTCATGAGTCGGACGCTTCAGATCAGCTGACTAAAAATGATGTAGAAACGTCAAACAGACGTCTGTGATACCTGGATGTGTCACTAACTGCGTTTCCATTCTAGATGTTTGCAAGACTTTGTCGATATTCTGCTGATGTCGAAGAAAAGAAAATAGAATTTTCCAATTGCGTTGTTTCCATTAAGTAAGAACTGTAATTAAAATTGCGGGTGAATACGTCAGTTCACGTGGTAAGTCATTAAAAATATGCTGCACCATCATCCTCTAACTACTTCCTGTTGCCGTCTTCTTCTACATGGTTTTCGCCAGTGGTAACATCTGGCTGCTGATCATGTGACTCATGATGCAAAAAAAAAGTGCTTCTGTTGCAATTTTGTGAGATAAACCAATTCCGACGCTACCGATAAAACCACCTCATCCTGCCGCCAAAACTTTTTATCTGCAGAAATGAGGTTTTTTTAAATCACTGTGTTTCCATTGAGCCAATTTACTTTCAAAATGTCAAAATACAACGAGTGGGAATACAGCTAGAGAAACCCACATGAATTCAGAGATAATGATAAATATTCTCACAAGGCCTGATGCATGTGTGAACCTGGGATGGATGACACCACCACTGCTCCTTGTGTTTACTGTGAAGAAAAAATAGAGACAGACAGGGAGATAAGTACAGCTGCAAGTTATCTAGTGAAAATCCAGCACTCAACAAGTACAAATCATGCATTTTAAAGTCATGAAAGACAGCCACCTAATGGAGATTAAAAATGAGTCAAAATCATAAGAATGATGAAAGAAAGATTAACTTTGTGTGGGGAGGTAGCTAGAAGCAGAAATAAGCCATTAAAATAATTCTAGTTCTATGCAGGTATGAATTAAAAGACAGTTTGTCTCCACTTTAGAGTCCAAAGAGCATTTATTTTTTATTATTTACCTGCACCAGTAACACTTCCATAGCCAAGCAACGACATTTTGTTGCCAAATACACGGTTGTGTCTTTGTGCAGTGACAAAAAAATAAGCCTGTCTCTAACTCTAGCGGTGACAGAGTTATTAATGGATCAACCAATCATTTTATTTATTTTGCTAATTGCTGCAGTATCAATTAACAGATTTACTATCCGTGTCTCATATTCAAAATCAAAATGGAGTAGGGTGTAAAAATATAAAGAAAATGGGCTAAAAGTTTAAAAAGAGTAGTTGTGTATTTGAGGAGTTAATAATGAATTGTTTGATTCTTCTTGAATTATTTAGAACTATAATAACCGACTTTTCAACTAAAAATAAAAGGTTCCTAAAATGCAAAATTGAAAGGTTTTTGGGTTTTTTTTCTTTTACATTTTGGCAAACCTATTGCTCCCTCTGCCGGCAGTTTGAGCTGCTAGCAGGTATGTGTGTATTTGAACCTGGTTTTTATCTCCTGGTGGGGCTTTAATTCTGTCCACAAAGTGGGACTGTGAGGACCATTTCTCCTTGTGGGGACATTTTCTTGGAAATGCTGTTTTAGGGTTCGGGGTTAAGAATGTGACGGTCAAGGTTGGTGGTTGGATTTATAAGTATGATGTGAAATAAGTTTTGACTAGGATTGGGGTAAGTGTTTGAGTTAGGCATATTTGATTGAATGGAAGTCAATACAAAGTCCTAACATGTGTGTGTTAGTGTGTGTCACCTCCTCAGCATGCTAGCGGAGGGAATTAGTCCAGCAAAGGAAGCGCCGCAGGGCAGCTTCCTGGCCTGCCACCACAAAGCGTCTGATTGGTCGACCACCTCCAGCAGGTCACCTCTGCTGAAAGCCATTCCTGCATCTGGACATGGGATGGAGGAGTCCTGTAGGGGGCAGTAGTCCACCATCGCCTTCATATACACCTTAAAGACAGACACCAGGATGTAAGGTAGCTCATTATGCACGTGGTGGTCATGAGTTTTTTTTTTTACCAGTCTTCAGTCATCAGTTGCCAGTCAGTCAATCAGTCAGATTTTTTGGTTTGTTTGTCCAAAGGTTGCAACACTGCATTTTGTTTTCCACGTGTCAATGTGCTTTTAAATAATTATAAATTAAGAAAAATTGGTTAAAAAGTAATTTAAAAAATGTACTTAACAGCATTTAGAGTACTGGTTTTGAGGAAAGAAATTAGCTCTGAAAAATGTATTTTCTTTCCTCATTTGTTTAATTATAGCAGACAGAACATGAAAGAACATACTATAAAATTACAAACTAACCTTTTGAATCAGCATATGATGGGTGTAGACTGTTTTTTCCCCCCAAAGTGACCGTTTGATCAATATACAGCTTTAACATAACATTGACAACCACTTGAAGCTTAAAATGAGTAATTATTCCACAGAATCACCTGGAATCAGAATAAAAGTAACCCTGAGAGTAAATAAAGCATAAATAAAAACACCTGAACCAGAGTTCAGCTGCCGCTCGACTCCACATTTCTTGCCCTTCAACTTCCTGTCTGATGGCAGCACTGTTTCCTGATTGGCTTAAAGCTTTACCAACACGCATGACGTTTTTAACTTTAAATCCTTTATCTCCTAGGGTTGCACATCCCAAAGTGGATGCACTTTATTGGATCTCCACTTCCTTAAATCTCACTTTGGAAAATATTTTGCACGCACCTTTCCAAGGCATTTGATATATAATTGAACTTATTATATTAAATTCAATTGGATAAGTCAATATTTTTTGTACTGACTTTAGACTCAGTTTAAACCTTTTTCTTACCGGCTTCTGGCTGCTGGTGACCTGCGTTGACCTCGGGATAACTTTGAACAGAATAGTTCCAATTGAACTGTTCTGACGGGGAGAAACACAGACAGAACAATAAACATGACTGAAAAATGACTACATATGCACAGATAAGCCAATACCAGACTTTTCTGGAATGATTCTGAAATTTGGTGTCTACAAATTAAACCTAAAATGACTTACAAGAAAGGAGATGGTGGATAAAAAGCGAAGGATGCTTCAGAATTTCGGCTGCTTCCTAGTTGGTATTAAGCTACATGTAATAATGGTAATAACAAATTATATTGATAATAGCACATAATTAACTCCACCACCAAAATCAATAAAATTCATCCCCCAAATTAAAAATTAAAAGGAAACCAAGCAAAAAAAAAAAAAAAAGTAATTCATTGGTTGCATTTAATTTGAATGAATTGTCAGTTCTATCCAGAACAGTTGAAATACATAAATATTTCTTTACCTTTACAAGAATTTATTGAGATTTGTTTCCCTCAAAAGAATTAATCCACACATTTATATTATCCCAAATGATTAAAAAAAAAAACCATATAAAGTTTTCTTCAGCTTTTGCTGTGTGATTTATGGCATTATGTGGTAACTGATGTTATGCTGCCAAATAACATAATATTCAGATTTCTTTTGGCAAGTTTAAATGAAGGTTACATAGAATCGTTTTTTTTTTGTTTGTTTTTTCTTTTAAATACAGTGACTAATAGAGTGGCACAAAGATGAAACCATGAAAGGGCAGAGTTCAGCTACCCTTTCCAGGTGCATTATGGCATATGACACAATCAAGTAACTATGTTTCCTTCAGTTGTTATAAAACTGCTGTGTATAACAAATATGACTTAGAGAAAATTTGACTTTGTAATTTAACGCATTGAAATTGAGCATTCAATGCATCAACATCTTTCCTCCATTAACCCTTTGTATAAGCATTGTTCTGAGAAGTAGCTCCTATAAAGGGCTCAGAAGATGTGCAGCTCCCCTAGGTGTTTACTAATTGCTGCTGGCTAGTCTGAAGGAGCTGAGTGGGGGAGTCGCAGAGGAGGGCTGGTCTGTAAGACAGAAGCTCAGAAGCTTTTAAACTGCAGCTCAGAGAAGGAGCCGTGTCCCTGAAGGCGGAGCTAGATTCACCCAGGTGTTTTATGCAGCAGAATGGTTGCCATGGAGATTAAAGGATTCCTCAAACATTCATGAAAGAATCAAGGCAACACTCCATGTATGTTTTTGATGAGGGAATAACATTATAACTTTATAACAGTTCTAAAAAGTCAACTTTACACAATACCACCCCTTTAATGTCATTCAAGCAAAGTTGCCATTTTTTTGTAAGAGGAAAAAAAAACACTCTTCTTAACTTCAAGCTCAGTTTTAACTGGCTACAATTATAAACAGGGCTATTTTTTTCCACATTCAGATAAACCTACCAGTATCTGGATGACCTTTTCTGGTTCCAGTCCCACCACTGAGTTTCCATTCACCTCCACTATAAGATCACCAGGATGAAGGAGTCCTGAAACAGAAATCAGTGATAACTCCTGAAAATATTTGTTTTGTCCTTTTTTAATCAAACACACTATCCAGCACTCTCATAGACAGCTGTGAAGAGTTTTATCTCACCACTGCGGTCTGCCAGTCCTCCATGAATCACTCGGGCAATGTAGATGTCTCCCGTCACCTCCTCCCTCCTTATTGTCGCCCCCTGATAGACAGAAATGACTCACCTGTAACGCCTTCTGAAACTACAGTAGTACTGACTGACGGACAGGAATGTAGAAAAGAGTGGAGACCCAGTAGTGTAGAAAAAAAGATTTAAAAAAAGATACATTTTCCAGGAAGGAATCTGAAAACAAAAAATTTCCAAACCAAACATTTGGATGGCATGTAAAGACACAACCAACCAACCAACCAACCAACCAACCAACCTCATCCTTAAATAAAAGCACATTTTTGGAAATATTTATTGATATATCATTTGTTATTTTTTTGTAAAAGAAAATAACAGGATATGAGAAAGAAATTTGCCTAAATCAGATTTGGTATGAAGATTTTATATTTAAGCCCCAAACAGAACAGCAGCATAAAATGATGGTTTTGATGAGAAAATGGGAGCAATTGTCACAAACAAACTTAATGGAAATTCAAAGTAAGCATATAAAAGTTCTTTGTATCGTTCGTTTAATTTCTTTTTACATTCTTCAGTTGATCCAGTAAAATTTGAGAAAAAGTTCATATGAATTTGTAAGAAAAAACCTTACAAATCAATTTCGTCTATTTCTAATGATGATGCAGATGTTATTTCTGAAAGAGCTGCTTATCTTTCTTCTTCTTCTTGCTTGTTGTCAAGCAGCCTGTGATACTGCAGTCCTGCTTGTCTTCTTGTTGATCTCTTGCAACCGCTCCATTGTGGAATCGAATGTGTCGGATTTGGTCTGCAGCTTCTGAGTTCTTGCTGGGTTTGTTTCCTCTGTTCAGTTCCTTTGGGCTGCGGTATCCTGCAAAACTGTCTGCACAGGAACCGGTAGATGAAGAAGAGGAGGAGGAGGAGAAAGAGCTGGAGGACGCAGAGGAGTGTGAGAGTGGCCCTGGATAAGGCGTGGGAGGTTTGCGGATCATCACCGGAGACGAGGAGGAGATTCTTGGTGGCGGCGTTGGCCGACGGTTCAGGTTCGGCCTGCATGGAGGAGACGTGTCTGGGTGCTCTCTGGCCACGATTATCCCCTGGAGTTTATCGACCACCTCGGCGAGAAGGTTGAGGGCCTGGACGTTTTCTTCAACACGGTCTGTGATCATTTCTGTCGCTGCCACCATTTTCTGCTCCAGGTGGCGTACGTCCTGGCTACTGTGCTCGAGACTGCTGGCCACGGTCTGAACCGTGGTCCTGAGCTCCTCCATGCTGCAGGTTTTGTCGAACTCAGGAGGTCGATGATGTTTCTGCGGTTGCTGTTGTGGTTTGTTGTGATGCGGAGCCGAGTTGACCGCACATGATGCCCCTAAAGACTCTTTCTGACAATGCGTCACAGGATTTGGGAGAGTGCTGACTCCTTGTTGCCAAGTACAGGATTGAGTTGCAGGAATGACTGGTGCTGTGTGGACCCTACCAGGAGTAAGAATGCTCCTTGATTCCCCTCCTGGAGCAACCTTTTTGTACATGAGGGGAGAGTTGGGAAGACTGACAGTGTAGGCCGGGATTGGAGGGGGAGGGTAAGAATAGTCGTCACTGCTCCCTCCGCTAGAAACATCGTCTTCTTTGTTGGGCACGAGTCTCTCTGAAACGTACCAGTAGGTGAGAGCAAAAGAAGAAAAGCACAGAAGTTTATAAGGTGCATGAAAGCACGACAATGGAGTCAAGTGATGTTTCTTTTCCAAGGTTTCATGTTGGCATGAAGGAAATGATGAAAGGAATGAATGTGTATTTGATGTGAAAGATGCATGGATGTTGTTTCTTTGGAATGTTTAAAGGATGAAGATGGATCTACTTCATGAAAGGTTAATGCCAAGAACACTGGACGGATGCGATGATGACTGGTGATGGCTTGAGTCATCATAATTTTTCACCCTTGTGACTTTGGTGACAATGGAGACAAAACACCGGTTGGTTCTTTTCTTACCAGAACATGTTTCTGGGTTCAAGACAGCCGGAGCCAAGTGGTTGAGCCCTTGCTTCCAAAGTTCTGTGTTTTGTGGACATAAACGACAACTTCCCGTTGACTCGTAACGGGGAAGAAAGTGGCAGGGTGTATTTCCGTGGAGAGGCACAGGCAGAGGCCTCGCCTCGCTCTCGGCCATTCTAAGCTCCTCCCCAGACCACGCCCTCCTTGCGGGGATCAGGCGCTCCAACGTGAGTCGACGAAGACTGCTCCAACGGCTACGGACCACTCCGACCCGGTCTTCTGAGCTTCTGCAACCCTTTTCACTCTTGGAGCATGAACAAGAAGAAACTCAGGTTTTTCTTAGGGTTTTAAGAGGGTTTTTGGTCAGTTGTCATTTTCTGTTTGGACTTCAAATTCTTGGAATAAACGACCTTTACAATGAAGAAATATTACGTCTTTGAACATTTTCAGGAAATCAATTAAGCAATGGTTAAGAGATAATAAAAATTTGACTATATTCACTGACGTCTTTATGGTTTTTTCTTACAGAAACTATACTTATATCTCACCAGAGGCTGGTTGTTCTTTACAAGACAAACGATCCTCATGGCCTCCTCGTCCTCTGGTAATTCATCGGGAAGCGGAGAAAGGACGGGTAAATAGTCAGACTGAGCCACGCTGTCGTGAGATGAAAGGAGGGCCTAGTGGACACATTCATGCGTGTTCAGACAATATCAACAATGATTTAGGTAGGGAGGTTCTGCTGGAATCCAAAATCAAACCTGGACATGTGGTGAGTTGAGGAGTTTGTAGAGCTCTCGAGCTTCAGCCGAAGGACGGTGCGCTCTTTGTATGATGGCCATGATCTGATGAAACAGGCAAGGAAATGGATGAATAGTGAATCATACGTTTCTCCGACATTCTGACGATGTTCGATACCTGAATTAATATGACAGGGGAAAGAGTGACATGAACATATTTCCTCCCAATTAATGTTTTTGCAGCTTGCCTTATTATAGCTACAAAGTTTAGCGTATTTATTAGTTTGACACAAATAGGTAGGCCTACAAGTTGGGAAGTTTGATATTCACGGTCCTGATATGAAGTTGTAAGAATAATTGGTTAATAAGCAGATAAAACATGTCAATACAAACAACACAGCTAGAAAGGCTCCGGAGGCCGTGTAAGAAGAAACACAGATCATCTTGTAAAACGTAGGGTGCATTCAGACCAGATAGTCCTGTAGACTCGGTTCAATTGGGGACTAAAATGGCAACATTTGTTGCATTTTCAGCACTGTAGTTTGCATTCAAAATGGACTGTGTCAAACAACTAAAACTAACTGAAAAAGCTGTTCCCCCTGTCGCCTGTGGTGGCGCTGCACCAAGAACTACTGAAGGAATCGACACAAAGAAGAAGACCAGCAACTTCCAAATTGGACTAAACAGAGCTGTTGTGAATCCACCCTTTCTCACCTCAAATAAGAGTCCGGAGGCACAAGGTAGAAGTGGGCTTGGTGACAATCTCTGGAACTGCATCAGGCACTCGTAAATCTGAAGAGGTAAAACATGCAGTTGAATAGGAATTACCCAGCTGGATAGCAGGTTGCATGCTTTGCTGAACCATAGAAAGACCTTCAGTAAGGCGCGCAGCCATGGAGCGCTCAGTAGTTCATGCAGAAGCTGAGAGCCACTAATGTTTCTATTGACGGCTTCGCCAACATCCTCCACAACGCTGGATAACACTTCGCTGATCCCTGCAAGCATAACATAATAGAAACCTTAGAAACATCATTATGCTACTGGTTATTGTAATGCCAAATACAAGGTAAAATTTTTAAACAGCTGTGATTTTGTGGTGTCAGAAAATCATGGCGAAAATCTCCTCCATAAGAGAGAAGGCTTTTTTCCCCTCAGATCTCCTTAAAAAAATTGTGTGCATCAGCGAACCAATGTTATAGATGTCTAACTTGGATATCTAGAACATTGTTTCTAGACACTCGACGCAGTGCATGGTATTATTAACTCTTTTGGCTTTTTCAATTAAAACCCAGTGGCCAAAACCCAAAAGTCAGTGGGTCTTTCACATTGATTGAAAACATGCCCAAAAGAACAAAGAAATTGATATTTGGACAACAAAAACAACTTTTCATTGCCATATCACTCCCCAGACCTACGCGCAACATGCCTGTTGGCTGAGCAGCAGAAAATTTAGAGTATCTAGGACCCTAACCAATCTAGAGAGAATTGTACTGCCCTGTCTGCATCAGGGTGTTGTGCAAAGTAGTAACGATAGGGGTACTAACTACCAATCATATTGTTTAAATAACCAATATTAATTGAGTTATCTCAAGCTCATTGAGTTAACTCCACTCTTGTCTTAATTGACAAAAGGTGTCAGATATGTCAGACTCTATTGAAGGTCTCATACAGGTGAGTGTCTTGGAATGTGTTTGTTTTCTCACCATCCTCCATAGTTTCTCTCATGGTGATCATTCAGAACCACCATAGAAGAAAAAAACGCTATTTCTCCTGTAAAGAAATCACACGAAACACATCACGATGTTATCACAGAGAAATATTGCCCTGTGTGGTCAGGATATTTGTTTATAATGCAAACTTAAAACAATGTATTTAGACATCACATGTTTTATAGGTATGCATGTTTTCTCAAACAGGTCAAGTGGTGCCAAAGGGAACCATGATATCGCTTCAATCAAAGAGTAAACGTAAGCAACAAATGGAAATCCTAGAACAAGACAAAACCCCAATGTTCTCAAACAAAAGATGAGCTTAGTAGTTTTTATTTAGTAGTCAATATTTTCTTGTCAACACTCTATCGATATCACTCTGGTGGTCCCTGGTTTTGATTTCAGTTTGTGGCTGGAGGTGTTGACAGATGGCTCATCTGAGCTTTCTGTCATAGACTAAAGCAGCTCAAATTAAGGTGCACAGGCTGAAGGCAGTTGCTGGCCTTAATGCTTATCACTTTTAGCATCTGTGGAAAAACAAGCACATATAATCATGTTCCCAAGTGGAGGAGTTTAAGTATCTCATGGTCTTGTTCACAGATGAGGGGAAACTGGAGCGGGAGATTGATAGGCAGGTCGGCGCAGCGTCTGCACCGGTCTGTTGTGGTGAAGAGAAAGCCGAGTCAAAAGGCAAAGGTCTCGATTTACCAGTCGATCTACATTCCTATTCTAATCTGTAGTCACAAACATTGGGTGGTCACTGACAGAACGGGTGAGAAGCTCAGTCATCCGGTTGGGACTCAGGGTAAAGCTGCTGCTCTTCCAGGTCGAGAGGAGTCAACTGAGCTGGCTCGGGCATCTGGTTGGGCGGCCTCTAAGGTCAGGTGTTCCTGGCACGTTTAACCGATCTCAAGGCCTTGTAAAGTGCCTTGAGATCACATTTGTGCAAAATAAACTTGAATAAAACTATTCATTGGCATTTTGCCTGGTGAGAAAGACAATAAATGCTTAATTTAATTAAATTTTTAAAAAATAACTACATTTGTGTACACCATACAGCATCATTACAGCTGCAGTAGACGTCTGGTTTAATGTTAACCAGTTTAATCTGTATTTTTCCTCATCTGTACATTTAAATGCATTAAAAGAAAAAAGAAAAAACTTACTTACATCCGGTCAGCTCACAGACAACAGCATCCAATGTGCCTTTCTCCGTTAGGTTTGGGTTTCCTGAGCGTGTTGATTTGAGACAGAGGGAATCAGCAGTGTGAGCATGTCAGCCGCAGCCAAAAGTGACTGACATGGAGGTTAGTTTACAACCAAACCCAACCTGACACTAATCCTCTCTAACCCAGCTTAATCTACCAACCTCTCCCTCTCCGCCGCCACTTCATCCCTGTTTCTCGCTGAAATTCTCAAATCTTTTTCTTGTTTTCTTTTGTACAGGACTCAGTCCATTGTATTAGTTATTTTTTTTTATGTCTTTGTGTTGTGAGGGAATTTCTTTTTTTTTTTTTTTTCAAATTTTGCCCTTCCTGTTTTACTCGTTCTATGTAGCTCAGCGGATCACAAAGCTTCTTAGTCGGTCGCCGCTTTTAGCCACAGACAAACAAACCCACACACTGTTCTTTGTGAGGACCTTTGTTTACATAATCTATTAACCTAACCTGATACCAGATTAGGTCTTGACCCGATCATCCAAGTGTTAAACTGTATGCAAATACTCCTTGAACTTTCTGAAAGGGAGAACTAAAAAGCACTTTCTTACTTTTTTGAAGAACCCCAGGTGGGGATGTTAAGGGCAACTTGGTGGCAAGTGGTCCTCGCGTTGCTCTGACAACAAGTAGACAAACATGGAATAAATGCGTAGCTATGTTACATTAAATCCCACCGGAACATCTGGGCGCTGAAGACGCCAGCTGCTTGCAGCTGGGTGCGTGCGTGTGCGTGTGTTTGGAGTTATTCTGGTGCAAATGTCAGTGGGTCGCCTCTTCGGAGATTACCACTGATCCCACAATCACAGAAACAGAAACGGAGAGGCCGCGCACAGGAAGAGACGGAAGAAAACATGGCTCCAACACACTGCGTTGTCAACCAGGCGATATGTGTGTCAATACACCAATGTGACGTATATATCCAGATAGTCTCCATAAAATAGATTTTCGATTATTTTTTTTTTAGTCACATCAGCGTCATTTTCCTCACACAGGTTTATAAGATAATGTCAGAAGGTAAAACTGGCCAAAAATCGACCATCAGATCTAAAAAGATTGACAGAGACTGATAACATTTTCCTTGTTTTCAGGCTTTTATTTTGAAAAATTTGATAATTGTACATTAAAAACAATCAGCTCTCACACATAAATAATTTAGCATTTTAATGGTTCTATCACTCACTCACATCGAGTACATCTGTCATTTTGTGCCGTCTTTAAAATCTACAACACACAACAAGTATGTTGCAGTTCAATGACTAAAAACCGATGAGTTTTCAGTCTGGATTTAAAAGAACTCAGTGTTTCAGCTGTTTTGCAGTTTGCATTGAAAATTGTTTTGATTATATCTTAAACATTTAAGTGTTACAAAAATAAATCTAGACAGGGCAAAACACATGTTCACAGTTTTCCCTTTCTACACTACTGCAAAAATATAAAGGCATAAATTACAAAATTGTACAAACAAGCAGCACATAGTTCACTTATAACTGGAGATTTCAAACGCAGCGAGAAACATCTTAAATTTTAAACACATCATTAACAAATGCCTGAAACAATTCACCATATTATGTTAAACAAATGAGGCAATGCAATTTTTATTAATGTTTCCTTGTATTTGGACAATAAATTTGATTTATTGTAGCAATTTAGTACAAAACAGAACTACACACTACACTTTAAATGTCTACATTTGTTTCAAAAGAAGACATTATTACTAATTTATTCATATACAACTATTCCGAGGTTGTTTTGACATATTTAAAAAAATATGCTTTTATGTGATTATTTCCATATATAAAATATTGTGGTAAATAACAACAAACAACTAAACAATTTCGGTTAATGCTCAACGCCGTTACGTATTTTCACCGCATTTGGGAAGACCTAATGCGACACAGGCAATTTTTTTCTCCAGAGCAGCAAAACAAAATTCCTCTTCCGAATCCTTGTGAGTTTAAATCCGTAGAGCAGAGGGTTCATGAGTGGAGGAATCAGGACAACAGCGAGGGAGGAAAAGTTCTGGAAGCTCAGGGGAAGATCGAATGATGTAAATCGCATGTGCATCAAGTCAGACACCACAATGACGAATAACGTGACGAAAGAGATTAGATGCGGGACGCACGTCTGGACAAACTTTGCCCTGTCCTCTTTGGATTGCGCGCACGTTTTAACTATGTATATGTAAGTCCAGACCACAAAGAGCCAGTGCACTACATAGACTGACAAAGTGGCTAATGCGTAAACATTATTTATGACGGTGTTTGAGCCAGGGCAAGCAAGTTTAACAATCACCCAGTTTAGACAGTAGAGCCTCTGTATGTTTGTTCCACAGAACCTCAATCTGGCTGTCAGGACAATGTTGACGGAAAAAATGCAGAAAGGGGTTAACCATGACAAGCACACCAATGAGTAAACCCTTCTGTTTGTCATGATGGATCGGTACTGCAGAGGCAGACAGATTGCCAGGTATCTGTCATAAGCCAAAGCAGTGAGAATGGACGTATCACTGCAGACAAATGAGTACAAGACAAAAGCCTGAACCAGACATCCGTGATAAGAGATGACCTGAGAGGACGACAGAAGGTCAGCCAGGAATTTCGGGTAAAACCCAGCCGTGCCGTAAAGTCCATTAATGCAGTGAACGCATAACAGGATGTACATAGGCTCATGGAAGCATTCATCTGAGACAATCACAATGATAATAGCAACATTAAAGAAGAGGATAGCAAAGTAGCACAGCGAAGCAAGAGAAAAGAAAACAGCTCTGGACCCGAGTGTGTCATTAAACCCTGACAGGGTAAAAACCTCCTCCATGATGGAGAGGGACAACCTTCCTCCTCTGCTGCAGCTACCTGGCCCTCTTCCTCAGGACCTGGTCTTAATATTCTGTTTGACAGCAAACTTTGGGGATTCTCTCTGTGATCTCAGCAAGGCCAAAAGTTTCCTACTTTTTATTGTATTGAAAATCAACCTTATTCCCGACCTGGCTAATTACTGTGCACCGTAACAGAAAGCAGTGAATGTGTATTACTATCATCTTTGTGACAAGTAATTACAATTCAAGCACTGAAAATATGGACAACACAGATCTGCTTCTTATTATATTTGCGGAGATTTAATTACATTATTCATCCCAAAGTCATGTCTGCATTTGAAAGAAGAGCAAAAATAAATCAGTGATTCAAAAAAGGAGACCAAGCACATCATTAAAGAAACCATTTGACTTGGTGACAAGTAGAGACATTCAAAATGTTTTTCCCATCAGCCTGGATCTCTGTCGTCTAATGCTAAAGTGTTTGAAGCTCCAGAATGAAAAGAGGAAAAAGGATTTAGGATTGGGGGCCATTATATAACAAAAAGGAGGAAATTTCCACCAGAAAACTTGGGAAAAACAAGGCCATGTCGGCCATGTTTGATCTCAAGAGGTTTTGCGAGATTTCTCATCTAACATCTGAATGTTTGCGAGAGAAATCTGTCCGTGTGTGGGCTGTTGTATGAGTAGACGCACGAACTTAGTGAGCTAAGCTCACTGATATGTTAACAGTTACCACATTAAGCTTGGGTGTGGCAGCAGGTTCAGGGCCGGAGAAGGAAGAAGAATTCGCTGTTTGAAGACCCGGATGCAAGCGACTGATAAGACCTCCTTCTTTAATGTGGCTGGTGCCCTTCAGGAAAACCTTGAAGAAGAATTGTTGCTTTTCATAAACTAAAATATAAGAAAACACCACAAAAAGAGTACTCTATGATTTAAAAAAAAAAAGTATTTATGTTTAAGCTTGCTGTCATAGTCCACTACTTTTGAAATATAAAATAAACAATTTGGCTTTTACGTTGTCATCCATGGGAAACAAACCGCCCCATTCATGTGACTTGTAAATTAATTTAGTTAGTTTTAGAAAAATAAAACCAACTTTTATTGTAGTAAAAGTTTAGTGGCTTGGCTCCAGTTTTGCTGGAGTTATTGACTCTGTCCGAATCTCAAGAGATATTGACCTGTTGACCAACTCTACAATTACTTTTGTTTGTGATTAGAGATGTAATTAAGGAGAAATGTTTGGGTGCTATCTAGGGAATCTGTAATGACTTGTATGACCCATCATTTTAGGTCAGATCAAAGCGTCTTTCTGATCACGTAGATGTATGCAACAACATCCCAAGAGTCCTTCTCACTGTGACCAACTGGGTCCTCATTAGTGGTTACAGATTGGCTGTAGACATCCAGTTCCTGGGGGAAGCTCTGCTGTTTACCAAAGTGTCCACGGAGGACATTAATGACAGTGACGATTCAAAGTATCCAGGATGCCAAGATGTAACAATTAGTGTCAAAACTTGCTTCAAGGGCTGTTGGTTCTTTGGAAACAAACTGCCTAAGTTGAGTTTGAACGTGGAATGTGAAGGATTTCACCTTTCCAGAATCTGATATTACCGCCATTGTCAGTCAAAATAACCCGACAGTTTGAAAGTACAGAACTTTTTGATGCCAATGGATTGAAAATATCAAAATTGATCAGTAGTTTAAGTGTCCTGGAGAAAACAGCCAATTCTCCCAACCCAAAGACAGTGTAAACCCCATCTATTCATTGCTTTGTATCTCAAACTATAACATCGTGCCATGTTTTGTCTTCAACCCACCATGTCTTAAATTGGTAATAGCATAGCTCACACTGGGGCATGCAGAGCACATCGTCGCTTTAAAGAGCACTTTGAAATGTTAAAGGGTGTATCATGTCATAATATCATTGTCTCGTCAATCACATCCCAGTAATGTTGCTTTGACTTAGTCCAAGCAACATTGCCATTCCCATGGCAATGATCTCCCACAGCATTAACGGAGCCCTACTCACGCAATGCACTGCCTATGAACTATTGCATTCTGGGGACTAGAAGAGTCAGAAAACTAGTTAGTGAAAGTCACTACGAACAAATTGATCATTTGTACGTGTATCAGACAACATTACCGGCGTTTGACTGAGCTCAGGGCTTGTATCATGACCACACAGTACTGGATTCTCCACATCATCAGGTGTCAAACCTGAAATAGAATCAACTATTAATATCCCACGTACAGAGTGTCATTAGCCCCACAGTAGAAATACAAGTGGTTTGACTGGTGGTTTAATCTGGAGGCGAAGCCAAGCCTGCAGTATCGACCCAGTGTTGATTTGCCAGAAATCATAAGTACCATTTGCAACAGATATAGGCTAGTTTTCTTCAGAAAAAAATCCTACATATTTTCCCTACATTGAGGGGGTAACTGGACGTGTCTTCTCCAAATGAACTGCTGTTTGCCTCAAGGAGTGGCAGAAGAGTTATGCTGCCCTCTAGTAATGGTTGCAGTCAATGCAATGTGTCCGACAAAGCTTTGTTGACCTTGAGGACCGAAATAGAGTCTGGGTTACAAAATATTTAAAATATTAGAGTGAGTGCACCAATATACATTAGTTGAATATAACATTACATCTTTCAAGAATTCAGATGCCTCAACAAAGTATGTTAAGCATTTAAACAGTTTGAATTATAAACAGTTACAGCTAAGTGAAACCTTCTCTATCTATCTATCTATCTCTCTATCTATCTATCTATCTATCTATCTATCTATCTATCTATCTATCTATCTATCTATCTATCTATCTTGTTTTGTATTGTGTTTTTGCTATGTCTGTTCACCTTGTTATAGTTTTTGATTGTCACACCTGCTTTGCATCTATTTATACCTGTCAATAAAAATAATCACTGTTTCTCAAAATGATTCCAAAGTCTTTGACTAAGTTTGTTTTCTTTGATTGTTCAGGTAAGGCCTTCTTCTATTTTGTATTTCCTGTTTTTTGAACATCCAGATCAGAAGCGTCTTTGATTTTGTTGTAAAAAAAATCAATAAAAAAAATCTTTTTGACCTTAAAATTTTCTCTAGATTTTTTTTTTTTTTTTTTTAATCTATTACTCTATATGTGGTTTAGTTTTTCCCTAAGACAAGGTCTTTAGTCGGTGAAATTTGCAGAATGGACAATTTTGCACACTGATAGCTTCCAAGTGTCAGAGTTTGTTCACATTTCACATCATAGCCTCTTCACTGTTTTTTGTAAGACAAAGGTCAGTTTTTCAAATCTTCAATCAGCAATAATACAGCAACATTAGGCTTTAAAAGCCATATCTATACCATATCAATGATATGTTTTTATGTATTTATTTATTTTAACATTACGCAAAGCTACATCAACATGTGGGTGAAAGAAAGTTTTCCGTAATCAGACTAGTTTAACAGAGGACAGAATCATAAATCCCAGTGGTCCAGCTCACTGTAGCCACTGGGTGATAATTAACTGTTCTGGCTTGGTTCTAGTCAGGCCAGTCCTCTGAGGCCGGTCCTGTTTACCTCAGTGCAGTTAAAACACATGGGAGGCCAAACAAAAGACACCAATCCCAGTCATTAATGAACTCTGATAGGTCAAGAGAGACCGCTTAGCTCAATCACGGGTCGTCAGGGCCATGCCGAAGTTCTCTAAACTTATTCCATCACGCTAAGCGGACCTGGCTCTTTCCGTTCAACTTTGACACACACTCGCAATGCAACGCAACAACTTTCGTCACTTTCCAAACAACTTTCTGGTAACTTTCTAACTCTGAGGCACACCTCGTTTCAGGCTTTCACAAATGAAGTAATTAATATAGACATAATTCATTTTTGGCAGCAGATAGAGATGGGAATACACCCTTCACAGAAATATTAAAGAATAACAGTTTGTACCTGACTTTAAATCTGACAATTGTTCCATGCTTTCCTAAACAGAAAATCAACATTTGTGAAAATTATTAGTGAAAAGGCCAAACCATGTGAGATCTTTCACAATGTGCAGGAGAAAACAGACCTCTTTAATCCTCTCTTTCTCCAGATATCAGATGGCTGACGACATTAATGTCCACACAATCAATGACATTTTGCTACCAAGTCAGCTAATCATGTTTAGGCGCCACGACAGGCATCAGAAGTGAGGGACGGGAATATTGAACAGAGTAAGTGCGTTTGTTATTTTTGCCAGTATAGCCATGGCTTCCACTAGTATAAGTCAAGCTAGCATCACTAGTGGAGGCTGATAGACGGCGATATTTATAAAAGTTGGAATAGCTTACAAACCGGCCAATACATTGTCCTTTCTGAAATGTTTGTTGATTTGATCAAATCTACCTGAGAACACGTGAATGATTTATGCAATTAGGTCAGAAACAACATTACCCATTACAACGTACCTGAAAGGGTACAAAAGTCTAGATGCTAACCTTTTTTTTTTCATACATTCCAAGCTACATGATGGTGTACTTTCTCTATGGTTACACACGATTAGATGCCTACCATCTTCATTTTCCCATATTGAATAGAGTCTTACTATTCTTACTTATTAATGAAGTTTATGAATGTTAATGTTCTTTTAAAAGGTGTTTGCTGGAAATTGCTGCAGTTTACTGGTGAAATTTGACTCCAGCTGTGTTATTTTGAAGTCAGATGTAAGGGGCCACACTTAAAGGATTTCACTATTCTCTCCTTGGGTCAGAATAAGATCCTCAACAAAGATTTAGGAATTAGAAGAAGAAAGAAAATGTTTTTTTTTGGAGGGGGGGGGGGTTCACGCAGGACTTTTGATCAGCAGTGGTTTTCAACGCTTTCATGATTTCTAGATTTATGGATAAGAGCCCTTACTGTGGAGTCAAGAAAACTTCAGAAATTGGTTTGTTACCAATTCCAGATTGCTACATGTCAAAGAATCTGTTCTTCAATTTCTTTAGATTATGTTGTTTTGTGTGTTTTCTTTTTTTTTTTTTACCCTACTTCATGTTGTCAGACTGGTTCTATAGCAGTGATTTCTCTATTTGAAATTTCTGGTAGCGATCAGGTCTGGATGTGGGAGGTGAAAGTGAAAACACGATTAACCTCATGCCAATTAAATGAAGGATATTTACAACTTAATCTTCTATAATACTGATTTGACAGAGAGAGTTATGCATAAGGAAAATTTTTACGTGTGGGAGGATTTTCGTCCTTTGTCTCATCTGTCAAAATAAAAAAAAATGCAAACTTTATTTCACTTCCTTGAAACAAAGTATTTGAATAATTCATTTCGAACATTTCTTCTGTTTTCTTTTTAATTCCTGCCACTTCAGAGATCAAGTTTGTTCATAAGATGTAAGACCTGGTTTCATTGGGTTTCTGTATCACCATGGCCTTGTTGAGAAATGTTTGGACTGGTTGTCAGAAATAAAATTTCATCTAGAGCTTTTATGTAATTCTGCTGTTTAAAAACTTGCTTTAAATTAAAATCTGTAGTTCTGAGTACACATGAATTTTTCATAGCCGTAGTTTTGCACTTAATCTCTGCCGTCATGGCATTGGTCGTCATTAGTTACATTTCCTTGAGTACCGTTTTGGGGAAAAATACTTTTGGAAGAAATTCTGCTGCACAAAGCCTCTTACCTTGAGTGATATGTTATTGCTACTAGTCTCTCCACTTCACTGAATAAAGACATTTTTAAGCAAACTTGGACAGGCACGAGCCTGCTCCTGCCCTTTTCATCCTTGATGCCCCAACTGTGTTTTATGAGACGTTTTTTTCCAAAATGTTTTTTTTTTCTAATTTCTATTTTTTTATATGTATGTCAGGAGGCCTGCTTGTGCCCCTCAGCAATAATATTTAGCTAAATATAATAATTCACCAAAATAAACTAGTCTGGCTGCCCTCAGTCTAATAATGACTCAGTTCGTCTTCCTCTATGTTGTTCAGACTCCGGGTCCATGGTAAGGAGCAGGGGGACGGATCTGTGCCTCTAACTATCAAATTATAGAAAAGAATATTTTGTTTATACACTGGCTTGTGAATAAAAACATAGGTCTGATGTTTCTATTTATATTTTAATTATTGTCCTCAATAGCGGGATTCAGTATGACTTATTACCCTGAAATAATAACCCAGAAATAGTCCAAATTAGAATGTATTTTCATTTCTTTCCTACTTGGACTGTTTATATCATAGGTTTGTGGTGTAAGTAAGGCTTACAGAATTCAATCATGCCACATAACTGATCAAAAGAAAAAAAAAATTCCCATGTCCCCTGGAGGCCTCCGTATGAACCAGTGGCGCCCCCTGGAGCGCGCAAAACTGTAAAATAGTTCCATATTTCTTTATATTTCCTTTTGTAGCGTATTATGAAGCAATATTTAAATAATATTTAAAATACACAAAGGAGTCTGAGATTTATTTTAGTCCTAAAACATTCTTAAGTACAAAACCACAACAGACATTAATAATTGATATATATTCATTAAAAAAAATATTTACAATGAAAGGCCAAATAAAAAGGAAAAAAAAAAAAAGATTTCTTTAGGTTTAATGAACAACCGATTTTTAAGAAATCTTTCATATTAAGGTAAATATTTTCTTCATTATTATAAATATTTGACACACAGTGACTAAGATTATTAAGATGAATTGATAATGAGCACAGCACTGCTGAATCTGAGAATCACACTAAAGACAGGTAATATCAATGTATAGTAACGTAAAAGAGAAGGACAAAAATGACAAAACCTCAAAACAAACAGTCACTTTGTCCCCGTTTGGGAGAACAACCTTCTCAGGTGTTTATAGATTTCTCTCATTTTCAGCCCGTAAATGACTGGATTAAGAAGAGGACTGCACATAATTATACACATTGTCATCGCAAACCGTACAGCCTTTGAAATGTCAGACTCCAGTCTCAGAATAATCATGTCATAAGCAAACAAACAGGAGGAGTTGATTAAAACCAGCAGGTGAGGTAAACACGTCTGTGCAGCTTTTTTCTTCACTTCCCCACAGCTTCTGTAGGCCACTATAAATATAACTGCGTAAGTGAAGAGTATGAAAACCATCGGAAAAACAGCAATGTTGAATAAAACAACGAGGCCATACGTCAACAAGGCTTTTGAAGCCACGCAGAAAAGATAATTCACTGAATTGTTGCAAAAAATGCCTTTCAAAGTGAAGCTACAGAGCTTGGAATTGGCATTTCCAATGAAGGGCACAACGATGTGACAAGCAGGCACAAACCAAGCCAGAACAAGGAAAACATTCACTGTTCCCTTTCTCATGATCATATGATATTGCAGAGGTTTACATATCGACACAAACCTGTCAAAAGCCATGGCTGCTAACAGCAAGTACTCTGAACAGCTTAGAGTGTAAAAAGCAAATGCCTGAATGAGACAAGCTTCGTAAGACACAATCTGCTTCTCCGATAAGAAGTCAATCAGAAGCTTTGGGTAGATAGAAGAACTGAAAAGGATCGAGTTGAACAACAAAGCAGCAATAAAGATATACATGGGCTCGTGGAGGTTCTTGTGAATCACAACCAGACAGACGACTGTCGAGTTGCTGGACAGGATCAAAATATAACCTGTGACCATGATGGAGAAATAAACATACCGATATTTTTCTAACTCCACATGGCCACCGAGATTAACGTATGTTACATTCATAGTATCACCAAACCAGATGATTGAAAAACTGACAGAAATGGGTAAATGAGACGGGTTTAAAGTCTAAAAGTGTTGCTCATGAGAAAAAAAATGAACAAATTCTACTCGTGTCTCTTTTGTGTGCAGGTCACCATTCCGCCGTACGCTCTGAAAGGAAATGGAGTTAGATCCCATTTTTAAAGTCTCTCCTTCAACCACTATGGATTTCAGTCTATTCCAAGTGAAGTTGTTGGCAGGCTGACAACCCCACGTGTGTAGAAGCGTGAAAACATATTACTGAGGAACAGTGATTTAGGTCTTTGAAAATGTTATTTCACAAAGTGACAGCTGCTGTTGAACTGTAGCGTTCACTCAGTGTTGTTCTGTTTATACCTAAAGGGTTAATGTTCCTTCTTGTTGAGTCTATATGCTCATATGCAACCACACTGACACATGCTTACTACATATCTCTACCGAACTTAAATCCATTGTGGTTTCTACTGAAACTGTCAATATGAGGGAGGAATTAATCAGTTTCACCAAAAAATATACAATAAAAATAAGTGCAGTGGTAATATGTTGGTGGATGTTCCAGAATCTGGCTTATTTGACATTTTGCTTCCTGATTAGACGTGAAGAAGGCATCGAAAGACTTAAACAGCTTTGATTCATTTCTTCTTAAAGGGGCGGTATTACTTGTTTTCCACACACAAAGTGACATTTTATAGCACAATCAAGTAACTGTATTACCTTCAGGTGTCAGAAAAATGTTAAATATATATCAAATATGACTTAAGAGAAATTTAACTATGTAGTTTAATGCCTTAAAATTGAGCTTGCGTCTACTCTATTATCCCTTTAGAAACATTTTACCAGTGTTGCACTGAGAAGCAGCTCCTTTAATGAGCACAGCAGATGCTCCGTTCTGACAGATGTTTGCTAATTGCTGCTGGCTAGTTTGAAGGAGCAAGTCAGGAGTGAGGCAGAGAGCTGCTCTGTGAGGCAGAAGCCTAAAAACTACAGCCCTGTGGAGGAGCTGCATCTTGAAGGCAGGGAGAAATTCACCTTGATGGAAAGTGTTTAATTTAGCAGCGGTTGATCATAAGCGTGATTGACAGCGTTAAGACCCTCCTCCAGGCTCCGATTGGGTGTTGTTGGTCTGGGGCGGTGCTTTTCGTCAGACAGCAACAGCAGCACAGGGAGCAGCTTGATCCTTTTGTAGAGTATCTGTCTCAGACTCTCATGACAAATAAGTAGAAAAGATCTTTTTATGGAGGTTACTTACAGCAGCTTTAAGCAAAGCTGCTGTAAGCTTATTTTACATACGTCATTACTTCCTTACATACATCATTATTGAAGAACATAAGGCATGTTCTTCAATAATGAAGGTTTCTAATGGATTTTAGTCTGAAAAATGCTCCTCATGAACAGGTGTTCTATTGGTTTGAGTTCATTCAAAATGTGAAAAAGTTCAGGGAACGTGACAAATTTTGTGACATTTTCTTGTTTAAAAAAAAAAATAAATAAATAAATAAACAAGCTCTTTTACAATAATATTAGAAAGCACACTTTCAACACAACACATATGTGCAGCAAATATTTTTGTCAAAGTGAGAAGAAGACATTTTCTAGTAGTAGTTTTGTTTTGGTAGTAAATATTAAACAGTACCTTTTGTCAAATAATATAAGATAACATCTAAACAAGGATGGGTCTTAATTCAAATATTTGGAAAGTTTTAAAAATCTATTCAAAATAAAAGAGAGAACAGCAAAAGCACAAGAAACTGAAAGTCATTTCTCTACCTTCGTAGGAGAGAAAGCACTTCGACAATTTTTATACTATATATGATTAGATTACAAAGACTCATTCTTATCATCAGTGTCAATAATAGCCACAAAGTGTCCAAAATAACAGTTTGAGACAAAGTGGTGACTAATACAATGCTTTTTTTTTTTTTTTTTTTTTTTTAAAGGCATTATAATGAAAAATTGCTCCACATGTTGAAATTTATTTCCACACAAAATAAAATGTGAAACAATGAAAGCTGAAATGACAGAGTGTTTTTTCCTGAGCTGTGTAGAACGTCCGTTTGAGCTGTTAAGGTGACATCTTAACGGTGGAACGTTTTGTCTCCGGCTTTGAAATAAAACTTGAGAAAGAACAAATAGCAGGCACATGATAAGCTTTCCGATGAATCAGAGAAACACTGGTACTCTTTGACAGTAAAACGTTACCTGCAGATTTTAAAAAGACAAACATTATCACTTAGACAAAGTGGGAGTGAAAACTAAAGGCAGAAACGATGAAAGCTTAAAGCCACGATTATTTTCCTCTGGTGTGACAGAGCAACCGCCTCAGGTGTTTGTAAATTTCTCCCACTTTCAGTCCATATATGACTGGATTAAAAAGAGGATTATACATTATTATTTGCAATGTCATTATGAAACGTACAGTTGTTGAAATATCAGATTCTAACCTAACAATAGTCATCTCATAAGTGCGCAAACAGGAGGAGTTGATTAAAACCAGCAGGTGAGGTAAACACGTCTGTGCAGCTTTTTTCCTCACTTCCCCACAGCTTCTGTAGGCCACTATAAATATCATTGTGTAAGTGAACAATATGAAAACCATAGGAAGAAGGGTAACGTTGAATAAAACCACTAAGCCGTAGATCACTATTGCTCTTGAAGCCACGCAGAGAAGATAATTCACTGAATTGTTGCAAAAAATACCTTTCAAAGTGAAGCGACAGAGTTTCAAATGAGCAAATAGAACCACAGCCACAGCTACATGGCAGGCAGGCACAAGCCATGCCAAGATGATGAAGCTCCTCACTTTTGTTTTTCTCATCATGGTTGGATATTGCAGAGGTTTACATATGGCCACATATCTGTCATAAGCCATTGCAGCCAAAAGTAAAAATTCAGAACCACTTAAAGAGTAGAATAAAAAAGTCTGAAGGATACACGCTTCATAAACTATGATCTGTTTTTCAGATAAAAAGTCGATCAAAAGCTTGGGGTAGACCACGGTGCTGAAAAGCATGGAGTTCATCAGCAGAGCAGCAATGAAAACATACATCGGCTCATGGAGGTTTCTGTGGATCACAATCAGGCAAAACACTGTGGAATTGCTGGACAGGATCAAAACATAACCTGTAAACATGATGATGAAGTAGACATATCTGTATTTATCCACCTCTACGTGACCGTCAAGAGTGATGTATGTGACATTCATTTCAGTAGGCGACATAGTTACAAAAACAGAAATGAAAAAGGAGACAGACTTTCAAAGCAGTGCGTCTTCGTTTGTAAACCGTTTGAGGCGCGGCGAGCGTTAAAAGAGATTTCTTTATCCACCATGGATTTCAGACACTATTCCTTGAAGACATGTTGGCATGGTAACAACTTCTGACAAGTTTAAGGGATGTGTGAGGAGTGGCACCTCAAAGTGCATACGCATTACTTTTACAGTAACATTGGCTTCCATTAACCACATTAATTATTTTTTAATTTATCATCAAACAAACATCAATTTGTTTACATGTTAGCAACTCACGAACCGGCTTTCCACAGAGGTTTTAGGCTATAAAATATGTAGGAACTCCAGCTATCACAGTTTACATGTGGCAATATTGTTTTACTGCAACCTACAGCTAATGTGGGGAGGGATGGCGACTTGAAGAAACTCCGGCCCTCGAGAACTGCAATTAGAGACCCTGCCGATCAGATTGAGGCAGATCAGTGCCTCAAGGCACACTGACCTGCATATTTCAGATGTGGTCAAATGACTGAATGACGTCCTCTGCATGCAGAAGTCCATTAATCACCCTTCAGGTCAGGTGTGTGGCAGAAGGAAAAAATGATTACATGCATTGACTTTCACTTGTGACTGTGCTTTCTTTTACGTCATGAACTGCTGTGACCATAGTGACTTGGGAGTGCAGTGCTTGTTGAGGGAGACGGTACGCTTCGTTTGTGAATTGTTTCCTGGAGAAGTACAATTCTTAACTCTCTTTTCCTGGGACTTCTGCTTATTTTTAAGAGACAAATAGAATTTCACTTTCCTGCCATGAGACCTGGGTGTTTCCCTTGACAGTGAGACCTGGGTGTATACCTTGACAGTTCCCTTAAACTGTGTAGGCTAGTGAGTGCAGAGGCCCAAAGTAGCTTCTTTCATTTTAGCCTGTTAGCTAAGATAAAACAGTTAGCTTCTCTTCACTGACTCCCTGTCTATCTGAGGGCTTGATTAAATTGAACTTTTTTTAAAATTGTTGCATGGCCTTGCCCAGTTCCAAGCCACTCCATTCATGCTCCGATTAGAAATACGAGGTCCAGAGCAAAATTATTTTCTTCTCTGTGGCATGTTTCTGGAATAGCCTCTCCCTAAAAATTAAATCAGCAGAAACTCTAGAGCATTTTAAATCCCTTTTTTAAAACTTGTCTTTTTGAACTTACTTTTAGCACACTGACCCAAATGGTTCCTTTGTTTTTACTGTTACATCCTTTTATCTTACTGTCTTTGTTGGCTTAGCAGCCTTTTCAGCAGCTTTGTAAGCTTATGTGGCTTTTATTTGAGAGTAGTTAGACTAATTTGGGTAATGAAAGAGGGGGAAGATGTGTGGCAAAGGCCTTCAGGCCGGGAATCAAACCTGCGACAGCAGCATCGAGGACTAAGACCTCTTTATGTGGGTTGTGCACCACCACAGGACCCCCTAAGCTGTTTCTGGTTCTATCTTTTTTTACTTTTAACAAAATGATTACATGCAAAGCACTTTGTGTAGTTTGTTCTGTCAGAAACATGCTACATGAATAAATTCGACCTTGATGCGTATGAAAGGGGTTGTTTTGTTAAGGATTAGTTATTTTTTATTTAAGAAGAACCTTTTCGTGAGCGGTCATCTCAAAGCATTTAAAGAAAAAAGAGGTTAATCGTATATATATTTTTGTTGGTTCTGTTTCAGCCAAAGAATACTCTTTCCAGATGCTATTGTCTCTGCTGGTGTGGACCAAACTACCACTAACAACCAATGAAAAAACACGGCTTATTGCGCTTTTGTTTTTGAAAACTGGCACAGAAAAAGAAGCAATATGTGACATATAATGGAAACTATGATCCAACTCAACAACACAATCAACCACCTCAACGGTAAAGCGCTAATCTAGAACCGTAAGTCTCCTCAGTTCTCTACCTCCCCAAATTCACCACAGCACAAGCCCTTCTTGAGCCAACAATCTCTGTCCAGAATCCTGAGACCAGAACCTCATTGCACCAACTCATTATTTATTGTAAATAAACCCTTTTCATTCTGCATTCTGTGTGTAATTCTGCATGTGGGTCAAGAAAATAACCAAAAACCTGACAACTGGGATGTGAAACGTATTATATTTTTATGTTGTTACATCAACACTTCATCCAAAAATACATTTATTTTACCTCAAATGTCATAAAAAAAACAGTTTATGCAGCAGTTCCTATAACAAGTGGAACGAAAAGGGAGAAGGAAGAAACACCAACACAGTATTTCCATATTTAAATATAATATTTAGCTTTTATTTTACTTAGAATGTGTGACAATAGTCAATCATACAATGCTTTTGTTTCAGTGATCGCTACTTTTATAGTTCTTCAGTTTTTTTTGTTGAGTTCATGGAAAACACAATTAAAAGGCAATATATCAACCTGAAGTAAAATGATAACATTCAAATATTTTGAATAGATTGTTTGAAGGTACAAAAATAATCTGTGGATTATTTTACACGACCAAAAAAATGCTTAAGGTGTTTGGAGATTTCTGTCATTTTCAAACCATAGATAACTGGATTAAAGAGAGGATGGCACAACAGCACTTGCATTGTCATTACCAAGCGTACTGTTTTCGAGATGTCTGACTCCAGTCTGGTCACAATCACATCGTAAACACAGAAGAACGTATAGTTGAATAAAATCAGCAGGTGAGGTAAACACGTCTGGGCGGCTTTTCTCCTGACAGCTCTACCACTCCGGTATAACATAACTAGGATCCTCGCGTAAGTAAAAACTACGTAAAAGAAGGGAACAAATGTCATACTTAGCAAATTAATCACACCCAACATGGAGAGCATGCTCGAGTTCTCGCAAGCGAGCTTATGAATGGAAGAGTTGCAAAAAAATCCTTTCAGGTTGAAGCTACAAAGTCTGTGTTTGGCTGTCAGTAACCAGAGCGCAACCAGACAGGCAGGCAAAAGCCAGGCCACGAACAGTAGAAGGCAGACGGTGGTTTTCCTCAGCATGTTTGCATATCGCAGAGGCCTAAATATAGACACGTACCTATCACACGCCATGGCCGCCAACAGTAACAACTCTCCATTCCCAGTAACGTAATAGGAGAAATATTGAAAGTGGCACATTGCATGTGATATGATCTGTCTCTCAGACAGGAAGTCGACCAAAAGATGGCTGTGCTAAAAAGAACGCCATTCAGCAACAAGGCCGCGATGAAGACATACATGGGCTGATGAAGATTTTGGTGAATTGCAATAAGGTAAACAATCGTGCAGTTACAGCAAACGATCAGAATGTACACAGTCAAAATTGTTAGAAAGTACAAATATCGGTATTTCTCCACCTCAACATACCCGTCGAGCGTTATGTAGGTTTCATTAAATTTGTCACTCATCGAACCACTGAAAAATCTAAGACAGGAAAGCAACCATAATGTTACCAAGATAATGACTTGCTAAGGCTCCTTCAGAAGACACTGTGAAAATGTAATTTGAATTTAAAGGGACTTAATCAGTGGATCAAGGGATCGGTTGTTATTTACAGTGAAGTCAACCCAGCAATTTGAGAAGGAAGTCCCTCTTAGTTTCCAGGATGTTGATCTTATAAAGGTGCATAATTCCCCCTGGAGCTCATTAAAATGGGTCTAACTTTCCAAACAAGTGAGGCCGACTTTATTAGATGTTGTCTTTATTATTGTGACACGATCATAAGGTGAACAAGTTACGTTTTGGGCTTGTGTCAGTAATTGTGTTGACATTTAGTTTTAAGTAAATTATGAATGGGTTGTCTGTATGTCTATTTATAGCACAATCAACTGAACTAGTCCCAATCTTCACTGGTCTGACTTTGAGAGGGAAGTACCTCTGCCCCCCAACAGCACGCCATATCAGTCAGGAACCCATTCCCAAACCAACCCACTGCTCCAGGACAAGCTCACTTTGCCAGCCACAAACAGCCACCACAAGGTGCACCCTACTGCACCTACACAGGAAGAGTGGGTGGGGGCTAGACCAGCAGTGGAAGGCTAGTCCAGCACACCAAAGATCAGGCACCCAACCAACCAACCCCACACCACGAACCCACAGGCATCCAAGCATGCTGGCAGCTCACTATCTACACGCAACACATCCACCATAAATGGCACACCAGGTCCAAAATGAAACCACTCTCAATCACTGCCATGGTCCGGAACAACCAGCCGGAACCCCAGGCTCACCTTGGCCAATGAAGGCTTGGCTATCACGGTCAAGACTTGTGATTCAAAGTCTGAACAATCGTTGTAGAACAATCGTTGTGGCTTGCTCCTCATCCTGGGTTATGTTCAGATTCAGGTGTTTGTCAGATGCAGTCTCAGTTGGGCTGCTATTGCCACTAAATACATATTGTATTGGAAAGTACAAGCAATGACGTCAGTTATTAGTATTATAAGTGCATATGTTGTTTGTTGTGGTTTCTTGGTTTTTTTCTCTTTCTGCAGGTCATAGTTCAAGGGTGTTGACTTGCATTCTCTGTGTGCTTATTTCTCTCCCCTACTCTTATCTCCTTTCTTTTTAAGCCTTTCGCTTTTTCTGTTTTATTTGTGTCCATTACATTTCACATAAACCCAACAAAATGTTTTATAAAGTTTTATATATACATATCAAGTAGCAAAAGCCATAATTCTCCGCTTGTGAAAGTAAATCTGTTGGGCCTGATGGAAGATGTTGACGACTGATGTAATGCACCTCCAGAGACGAGCTGTCTAGAGGTTTATAAAATGCTGAAGCAACCATATACAATTTTATCACAGGCTCAGTGTGCTTCATTTCAAGCAGCCGACTCAAAGTGCACTACCATGAACAATGACATGAATGTCACCTACATTTTTCTGGATGGGTATGTGGAAATGAGCAAATACAAATATGCTTACTTTTTTCTGATGTTCTCGGCCTACATCCTAATCATATGCAGCAATTTGACGATTGTGTACCTCATCTGGGTTAACAAAAACCTCCATGAACCAATGTATGTCTTCATTGCTGCTTTGCTGGTGAATTGTGTCTTTTACAGCAGCACCACTTACCCAAAGCTTTTGATTGACTTCTTGTCTGAAAAGCAGAGAATAACCTATGAAGCCTGCCTTGTTCAATTTTATTTCTTTTACTTTGTGGGACCAGCAGAGTTCTTTCTGTTGGCCGTCATGTCTTATGATCGGTATGTGTCCATATGCAAGCCTCTGCTATATCCAACAATTATGACAAACACCACGGTCACCGTTTTTCTGGTTTTCTCTTGGTTTTTTCCTGCTTGCCACGCATCAATTCCTCTAATAATGCTCAGTAGCACCAAAGTTAAACTCTGTAGCTTTAACATCAGAGGGATATTTTGTAACAACGCAGTCTACACTCTTCAGTGTGCGATGCCGAGATCTCTTGCTATATTTGGTGTGTTTGCCATTCTAGATATTGTAGTACTTCCTATCCTTTTCATCCTGTTCTCCTACACAAAGATCTTGATCATTTCTTACAGAAGCAGCAAAGAAGTCAGGAGGAAAGCAGCCGAGACCTGCCTGCCGCACTTGTTGGTGTTATTCAGCCTGACTTTGTTGAGTGTGTACGACATATGCATTGTGCGCGTGGAATCGGACTTTTCAAAGACGGCGCGTTTAATCATGACGTTGCAAATCGTCCTGTATCACCCTTTGTTTAATCCGTTTATATACGGGTTTAAAATGAAGGAAATTTACAAACATCTGAAGCGGCTGTTCTGGCAAGCAAAAGTTGTCTTGAGTAAAAATCAGCAGTAACTGTGAGCAGGCAGTCAATACTTCTGATATACTGTATGCAAAATATGTTTTATCTAATGTCGTTTAAAGTTTTACTGTTATTATTATGTCTATGTATCTGACGCATGTCAATATTGTAAGTTTGCAAGGGCTAAAGATTAGAAATAAAACCACTATATTACCCAATTTATCCAATGTATTAATTTGTAAATGTTTTTTGTATTATCCTTTACAGAATAAAATTTCCCAAACTATTTTTATTTTATTTCTGCCCCCTTGCTCTAAAACCTGTTCTTCTGTTTGTTATTTCTAAGCTCTGAGCACATCAACAATTAATAAATGATACAATTAATAGTCTGTAAGATGATCAGACAGTGTTGGTCATGAATGAAAAATGTATTAGAGGTGCCACTAGTAGTGGAGCATAGATCATATAGTTGCAATAACAATCGAGGAAAAATTAGATTTAAGATGAAGCAATCCTGTTGTTTACTAAGTAAAATAACACATGTCACAATGTGTTGGGGTCTCGTCATGGGGTTTTGCGTTCAATAGGTTCAGTTATTTTCCAGATGAAGGTTTTATTTCTTGTTTGCATGTATCACGGTAACTAGTTCTTCAGCTCAATCTCCTTCCTGTTAAGCTCATGTTTTTCACCCGTGTCTACCATGGTATTTAAGTTAGTCATGGCTTTGTCTGTTGCAGGATTCTTTTACATCTTATGTCTGTTATTTGGTCAAGTCTCTGAAATACATCTATGTTCGCATTTTGGCTCATCTTTATTTCCTTCGCCACCAACCCTGAAAAGACATGCTTAAATATTGTCTGCATTTTTAATCGAGTTAATTGCAGGGTTCTACTTACTTGCATTTTAAGTGAAAACCATATATCAATATTTTCAATTCACAAACTATTTTTGCTGCTAAATTATTGGATAATTAGACATGTAATCTCAAAAATAAATGTTTTGCTTTTACCTGATACTTAGGTTATTGAACCTCATTCAGCTTTCAAGCGTTTCAGGAATCCTTGATCATTCATGTAACTTTGTTGAAAAAATATTTCTTTAGAAATACAAACTTTAGATGCTGACATTTCCGTTGGACGTCTGAGTTTGCTGCAACATGTTTACCAGTAGTCAATTGTTAGTAAGTTTGTGCTTTTGATGACATCTAAGTACAGATGTCGAACCTGCCATTGTCACACAATGGAGGGCATCTGAAGATGGCATTCTCTACTTTGTGAAAACAGACCCTGTCTGGAAGATTAGATAAAAAAAATTAAAAAAAAGAAAAGAAAAAAAAAGGAGGCAGTGTACTTTTTATTTTGCGTACAATATATCTGACCTAGCATTTGTAAAAAAAATAGGCTTTAGAAATTGGACACATGCCTTGGAAAAAGATATAGGATTTTGAGAAACAAGCATAGTTCCTCAAAAGGCAATTAATCAGCCTGTGGTGGAAATTAATTTGCATTAAAGGTACAGAGATCTGAAACAGGTCATCATGAAAGGAGACCAAAATAGGCAAAATTGAGAAGGTGAAATTTCATTGTCTATAATTTTGTGCAAAAAAATATAAAGGGCATATTTTTTTAGGCCTAACTTGATAAAAAGGAAGCATACTAGGCAACCTTTAAAAAAAACTTTCGCTTCGTCTTTTGCCTCCATTAATGTCCGAATTAGCCTAGCCATAGTTATTCTTCCTGAGTTATTCTGTTCTCTTAAAATCACAGGTCAACTCAGGCATACCACAGCAAACCACACTCATATCATCACATTTCAACTGTGTTTATATGATGCAAGTTTCATGATAGTTGGACAAAAGTAGAAGAAAACCCGAGTACCAAATAACCTGCCCACAAACTGTTTAACAGAATTCATTACCAATATGCCGACAAGAGTTACTATTGACGGAGAAGTGATACTTTAAGAAAACTTTTGGCCTCCAAGGTTTTATGATCTTGGTAAGCTGCAGCAACATTTTTGAGCTAATGAGTCCCATGGAGAATACGTGAATATAATAAAAACCTCTGAGCTCCAAGACCAACTGCTTTGCACATTTGGAGAGGGAACAGACGACAAACACACTGTCCAATTCCTTTCAATTTTTAAAAGTGAAACCATTGCCATTTTCTGTTCATGATGTTATCATGTTTGTGTATGGTATATTTATGGATGGTGAAGTTAATGAAACGTATTTAACTCTCGACGGACATGTAGAGTTGCATAAATACAGGTATCTCTATTTTTTTGTCACACTGACTGTGTATATTTTTATTGTTACTGCTAACCTGACCATTGTGTACGTTATATGGATGCATGAACACCTCCATGAGCCCATGTACATTTTCATCGCAGCTTTGCTTCTGAACTCTGTTGTTTTCAGCACCAACATCTATCCAAAACTGCTTTCAGATTTTCTATCAGAAAAACAGATCATATCATATCTGGCTTGTTATGTGCAGTTTTTTCTCTTCTATTGTTTGGGCGCTTCAGAGTTTTCACTGCTGGCGGCAATGGCCTACGATCGTTACGTGTCTATATGCAAACCTCTGCAATATGCAACAATAATGGGAAGAACAACAGTGAGTATTTACTTGAGTTTAGCTTGGCTGGTGCCTGCTTGTCTGATTGCAGTGATGGTAGTACTGGATGTTAATGTTAAGCTCTGTAAATATAACATAAATGGAATTGTATGTAATAATTCAATTTACGGTCTCCACTGTGTCGACTCGAAGGTGCAAACTGTGTTTGGTGCTGTTGTGCTGCTTTTGACTCTGTTGTTTCCTCTGCTTTTCATAGCTTTTACTTACACCAGAATATTTATCGTATCCTATCGCAGCTCTAAAGAAGTCAGAAAGAAAGCTGCTCAGACCTGCTTGCCCCACTTGTTAGTGTTGATCAGTTTCTCCTGTTTGTGTGCATTTGATGTCATTGTAGCTCGAATGGGATCCGACCTCACGAAGGCTGTACGTTTAATAATGACTTTACAGGCAGTTTTGTATCATCCTCTATTTAATCCAATCATATACGGTTTAAAAATGAAGGAAATATCTAAACAATTGAAAAGGTTGTTCTCTCAAGCTAAAATAGTACACTCCTAAAGTTTATTATTATGTCAATGTGAAATTATTTGACACATTCTTATACATTTGTATTGTTATGCGAAATAAGTAAATGTGCTATGATTTACAAAAACCTTTTTATGAAGAGCAATCTTGTCTAACTAATGTAAATTTTCTGGTTAAATTTTGCATAGATTCTTTCTTAAGGTAGTCGTGTTGGGAAAAAAATAGCCTATGGTTGAAATATACAAAAAGTGTAAAAAACATGAACAGAAATAAAAATCTGATCCAGAGTAAGTGAGTTAAAGCTGGCCTCATGTATAAAGTAAATTAAAGAGAAAGAACTGTACAGTGTCTGAAAATAATTAACATTATCCGACTCTTTTGACTTTTGAATTAAAGCCATTTTTTCTTCATTAAAAACCTTTGACTACGTTGTTTTTATGTCAAGCATGCTCAAGCATGATTATATGTAACATATAAATTACTGGTTCAATAAAGCTACACTAATGAAGCCTTCATATTACAGGTTAACTGTGTTTTCACTGCTTTAATACCTGAGATAAATCAGATTAAACTGCGACAACAGTTGTCTCAATGGACGTTATGTACCACGTTGGGAGATTTTATTGTGTTTCAGATTCCGAGGCGGTTTGACGTAAATTTTACATGTATAAATCGTGTGCACACAGAAATGACAGGTATGAACAAATGCATAGGAAATGCATGGTTAAAGGGCTTCTCAGGTAAACCTACAAAGACACTTGGTACTTTCAAGTTTCACTTAAAATTAATCAAACCGACGACTCCAAAACAGTCATGCAGACGAGTCACTAAAAGTCACGGCAATGTGGTAATATTTCGTTTGACGAATGCCAGTCACTAAAGGCAGCTTGTCCGTTTCAATACAGCACTAAATTTAAATTGAATTTAGCAAATATATCTGCATTTCGACTGACCACACAATTGCACTAATGGAAACAAGCTAATTTTGACAAAACTCTCACAATTTTTGATGTAAAGTTGTCGCTTAGGATCAGGTGTTTTTTTTTTCAGCCGTCTTGAAACAGATGTATTTAGCAAACCTACAATGGACACACTTTTTTCGCATCACATTTGTCTTGTAATCAACAGCTGCATGTTACTACCGGCCATGTTTTATGCGTTAAGCATAATGAAGAAGAGGCTCCTACTCTTTCCTTCATCCCAACTTCATTACATGATTACAGAAATGCTTCACCATGTTGTCCTTTGATGCCATTTACATCTGTCATGACCAACTCTCTGCTTTATCAATTTTGATTAAATTGATTTACTTTTTAATATATGAAAATAGTTTGAAGAAATGAAACGTAGTATTTAAGTTTATGTTGCAAACCTCATCTGACCCTGGCTATTATTTGTAGAATGTCACTTAGATTTAGGTACGACACGTCAAAAGAAACAATAGTTCCCAAGAGATTTAATATGCAATGTGTCACCGCCCTGTTAGAAGGAAACTTTGTGGGAGTTTTAATGAGTTCCATTGTGACCAAAGGAATAAAGCAGAACATTTCAACGTCCTACATGCAGCTGCTTCCGAGCTGTTGGGAAGAAAATATCAATACATTTGTTTGACTCTCCAGGTCAGGTTCCTTGTTATTCTGAAGGAGGAACTATTGCTACTCTTTGTTTGTTTGAGGTGTTTGTGATATTATTATGTCTTTGTGAAACATACTTATGGATGGTGAAGTTAATGAAACATATATAACCCTTGAAGGACATGTAGAGTTGGACAAACACAGATATATTTATTTTACAGTCATGCTGGTAGCATATGTTTGTATCGTCGTCTGTAACCTGACCATTGTGTATCTCATATGGACGCACAGAAACCTCCATGAGCCCATGTATGTTTTCATCGCCGCTTTGCTTCTGAACTCTCTTGTTTTCAGCACCAACATCTACCCAAAACTACTTTCGGATTTTCTATCTGAGAAACAGACTGTCTCATATTCAGCTTGTTATTTGCAGTTTTTTCTCTTTTATTCTCTTAGCGGCTCAGAGTTTTTACTGCTGGCAGCAATGGCCTACGATCGTTATGTGTCTATATGTAAACCTTTACAATATGCAACAATAATGGGGAGGAACACGGTTAGTATTTTTCTGAGTTTGGCTTGGCTGGTGCCTGCCAGTGTGACCGGTGTGCAGGTGGTCCTGAGCTCCAACATTAAACTGTGTACACTGAATTTGGATGGGATCTTGTGTAACAATTCAATTTACAATATGTACTGTGTAACCTCAAAGGTCCACATTGTGTTTGGGGCTCTCTCTGTGGCTTTCATTGCTATTTTCTCCCTGATTTTCATAGTTTTTAGTTACACCAGAATATTTATCATATCTTATCGCAGCTCTAAAGAAGTCAGAAAGAAAGCTGCTCAGACCTGCTCGCCCCACTTGCTAGTGTTGATTAGTTTCTCCTGTTTGTGTGCATTTGATGTCATCATAGTCCGACTGGGATCCGACCTTACAAAGTTAATACGTTTAATAATGACTTTACAGGCAGTTTTGTATCATCCTCTATTAAACCCAGTCATATACGGTTTAAAAATGAAGGAGATATCAAAACAACTGAAAAGGTTGTTTCAGCAAACTAAAGCTCAATAGTCACAGAGTTGATGTATTGATCTTAGACTACCATCTGACACTTGTTAGTATTCCTAATTTTTTTTAAGTTAATATCAAAATGTTAAGATGTACATGTATAGTTTAAATGAAGTTTGTGTGAATTTTAAGAAAGGCTGACAAAAACAACAGTAACATACATTTGCTTAACCAGAGAATCTTGAAGACCGTCAATCTAATGTTGAACGCTTTTATGATTTGCCCAAGTTCCTAATATTAGGCTTTTGGTCTTTGAATTAAACATGTTTTCCAAATTTGGTTGACAATGGACTTGTTAATTTTATGATGAGCCAATATGAACACAAACACACACACACATAAAAAACTTGTTGAAATAAAGGCCTAATTTCCAGAGTAATCTCAGTTGAACTGGGTAAACCAGTCCCATGCTATCAATAATGTGTTCGATTTTGGACAGAGAATTCAAATTTACTTATTAGAAAACACACAAGTAGCATTTCTTTAAAATCTGCTTTATCTTAGATGTTGTGAGTTTGAATTATTTAAATTGGCTAATTAATGCGAGACAGTTGAAGAACTAGAACAGCATTGAAGGCCTCCAGAGGTGTGATCCTCATAGGATAAAGAAAACTGATAAAAATGTTCACGCAAACTGAGACCATGCAGTCTGTAGTCTTGCGTTTGTGCAAGACCTCTTAGCAATTTGTCTAACCGAATGAACATTGGAAAACATTTATGGACGAGGTAAATATTACCTACATAACACTAACTGGTTATGTAGAAATGAACAAACTGAAGTATTTGTATTTTACTGTGATTTTGATGGTTTATATTTTAACATTCCTCAGTAACGGAACTATCGTTTATATTATCTGTTTTCACAAAAACCTCCATGAACCGATGTACATCTTCATTGCTGCTTTGCTATTTAACTCTGTTGTTTACAGCACAAACGTTCATCCAAAGCTTATGATCGACTTTTTAGCCGAAAGGCAGATCATAAACTATTCTGCCTGCATTTTTCAGTTGTTTATCTTTTATTCTGCAGCTGGTACTGAATTCTTCCTGTTAGCAGTCATGGCTCTTGACAGATACGTGTCAATATGTAAACCTCTCAGGTATCCGACTATCATGAGAAAACCTACGGTGACATCTCTCCTGGTTCTGGCCTGGTTTGTGCCCGCCTGTTACCTTGGAGGAGAAGCAATACTTATCAGCGAAGTTCAATTATGTCGTTTAGATTTGGATGGAATATTCTGTAACAATGACATTTTTGCCCTTCATTGTGCAAAATCCAGACCACTTACAATATTTGGGATTGTTTCATTGATAAGTCTTGTAATGATTCCTGTGCTGTTCACAATTTTTACATATGCAAAGATTTTAATTACCTGTTATAAAAGTTCAAAATCATTTAGAAGAAAGGCTGCTGAGACTTGCGTGCCGCATCTGCTGGTTTTAATCAACTTCACCTATTTGTCTACATACGAAGTGTCCATAGCTCGAGTGGAGTCAAATTTTCCTAAATCCGCTCGCTTCATCATGACTATGCAGTTACTCATGTTTCAACCTTTGTTTAATCCATTTATATATGGCTAAAAATGAAGGAAATTCTAAACTTTAAAAATGTTGCTCTCTTTGTCCAAAATCTAAGAATTATGTATCTGTGAATGTAGATTATTATTTCTGAGATAAAATCCTCCTTTTTTTTGTTGTAAATACAAGAAATGTTTTACATTAAGACATTTGAAATTCAATAAACTTGTATATAATTGTATCACAGCTATTGTTGTGATGTTTTCTTGCTTTTTGTTTTGGTAAATTTGTAGTTTATAACAATTTTCCACAATTTTTGCTCCAAAAATGACAGAACATATGTAAGTGCACAGCAGCAATGCTGTGCTTGCTGTGCAGGTCGTACTGAGCTCCAATATGAAACTCTGCACATCAGATTTTCAAGGAGTTTTTTGCAACAACTGAATTTCACAGTTCAAATTCAGAGGTGGACATATTATTTGGTACCTTTGCACTGGTTATGATTGGATTGTTCCCTCTGATTTTCACAGTTTTTAGTTACACCAGAATATTTATCATATCTGTGAAGAAGTTTTATTCGGATTAAATGATTTTCCTTTATGTGTCATATAAATGTAATGTTTTTTCTATCACAGTTAAGGTGTTTTTCTGTGCAGCTGGGAGAGGGGTACAAACTAATGAAACAAGATCTGTATGAAATATATCTGACAAAGTTTTGAATATGCCAGACCAAAATGGGGTTAACGTTTAATAATGACTTTACATGCAGTTTTGTATCATCCTCTGTTAAACCCAGTCATGCATAGTTTAAAAATGAAGGAAATATCAAAACAACTGAAAAGGTTGTTTCATCAAACTAAAGTTCAATAGTCACAGATTTGATGTATTGATCTTAGACTACCATCTGAAACTTATTGTTAGTATTCCTAATTTTTTTTTCGTTAATGTCAAAATGTTAAGATGTACATGTGTAGTTTAAGTGAAGTATGTGTGAATTTTACAAAAGGCGACAACAACAGCAACATACATTTGCTTAACCAGAGAATCTTGATGACCGTCAATCTAATGTTGAACGTTTTTATGATTCGCTCAAGTTCCTGATGTTATGCTTTTGGTCTTTGAATTAAAACCGTTTTCCATATTTGGTTGATGTTTGATTCTTGCTTCAGAACAGCTTTGAAAACATGTAGCTGTGCACAAACTTGTAAAGTCATCGTAGGCCCGATAAAGCGACAAAACGATAAAAAGTAAGCAAAAGCAATCAGTAGAACATCAGTTTGGAACATACATGAAGTTTAAATGCTAACATCGTCAACGGTATGGACATCAACGTCTACCACAATGATTCATGGTGCAGTCCCCAAACCTGACAATATAGTTCACTAAACATAAGGAAGGTTTATAAAAGTCAATAATATTGTATTACATTGTATTTTTCTTTTTTTTTTTTTTTGAATATTTTATTTGTTGTGGGCTGCTGCTTCCTTCAAACACTTCCAGGTTCTTGTTCGGTAACTAGCTGATCTTCTGAACCAAGTCAGTTCATTTCTGCTTTCACGTCAATGGCGCGATTGATGACGTGCCGGATTTATTTGATTTTATGATGAGCCATTATGAACACTCAAACACACACACAAAACTGTGTTTCCAGAGTAGTAGGCCTAGTTTCCAGAGTAGTCTCAATTGAACTGGGTAAACCAATCCCACGCTGTGAATAGTGTGTTCGATATAGGACAGAGAATTCAAATTTACTTATTAGAAAACACACAAGTAGCATTTCTTTTAAGTCTGTTTTATCTTAGATGTTGTGAGTTTGAATTATTTAAATTGCCTGATTAGAGCAAGGCAGTTCAAGAACTAGAACAGCATTGAAGGCCTCCAGAGGTGTGATCCTCATAGGATAAAGCAAACTAATAAAAATGTTCAAGCAAACTGAGACCATGCAGTCTGTAGTCTTGCGTTTGTGCAAGACCTCTTAGCAATTTGTCTAACCGAATGAACATTGGAAAACATTTATGGACGAGGTAAATATTACCTACATAACACTAACTGGTTATGTAGAAATGAACAAACTGAAGTATTTGTATTTTACTGTGATTTTGATGGTTTATATTTTAACATTCCTCAGTAACGGAACTATCGTTTATATTATCTGTTTTCACAAAAACCTCCATGAACCGATGTACATCTTCATTGCTGCTTTGCTATTTAACTCTGTTGTTTACAGCACAAACGTTCATCCAAAGCTTATGATCGACTTTTTAGCCGAAAGGCAGATCATAAACTATTCTGCCTGCATTTTTCAGTTGTTTATCTTTTATTCTGCAGCTGGTACTGAATTCTTCCTGTTAGCAGTCATGGCTCTTGACAGATACGTGTCAATATGTAAACCTCTCAGGTATCCGACTATCATGAAAAAACCTACGGTGACATCTCTCCTGGTTCTGGCCTGGTTTGTGCCCTCCTGTTACCTTGGAGGAGAAGCAATACTTATCAGCGAAGTTCAATTATGTCGTTTAGATTTGGATGGAATATTCTGTAACAATGGTATTTTTGCCCTTCATTGTGTGAAATCCAGACCACTTACAATATTTGGGATTGTTTCATTGATAAGTCTTGTAATGATTCCTGTGCTGTTCACAATTTTTACATATGCAAAGATTTTAATTACCTCTTATAAAAGTTCAAAATCGTTTAGAAGAAAGGCTGCTGAGACTTGCGTGCCGCATCTGCTGGTTTTAATCAACTTCACCTATTTGTCTACATACGAAGTGTCCATAGCTCGAGTGGAGTCAAATTTTCCAAAATCCGCTCGCTTCATCATGACTATGCAGTTACTCATGTTTCAACCTTTGTTTAATCCATTTATATATGGCTTAAAAATGAAGGAAATTTCTAAACGTTTAAAAATTTTGCTCTCTTTGTCCAAACTCTAAGAATTATGTATCTCTGTGAATGTAGATTATTATTTTTTAGATAAAATCCTCCTTCTTTTGTTGTAAATACAAGAAATGTTTTGCATTAAGACATTTGAAATTCAATAAACTTGTATATAATTGTATCAAAGCTATTGTTGTGATGTTTTCTTGCCTTTGTTTTGGTAAATTTATTTTCCACAACTTTTGCTCTAAAAATGACAGAACATATGTTAGTGTGTTAGCTCAGGTCGTACTGAGCTCCAATATGAAACTCTGCACATCAGATTTTCAAGGAGTTTTTTGCAACAACTGAATTTCACTGTTTAAATTCATAGGTGCATGTATTATGATTATGATTGGATTCTTCCCTCTGATTTTCATAGTTTTTAGTTACACCAGAATATTTATCATATACTATCGCAGCTCTAAGGAAGTCAGAAAGAATGCTGCTCAGACCTGCTTGTCCCACTTGCTAGTGTTGATTAGTTTCTCCTGTCTATGTGCATTGATGTCATAGTCTGATGGAAATAATCTGACAAAGTTTGAATATGCCCGACAAAGTGGATACGTTTAATAATGACTTTACATGCAGTTTTGTATCATCCTCTGTTAAACCCAGTCCTGCATGGTTTAAAAATGAAGGAGATATCAAAACAACTGAAAAGGTTGTTTCATCAAACTAAAGCTCAATAGTCACAGAGTTGATGTATTGATCTTATAGACTACCATCTGACACTTATTGTTAGTATTCCTAACTTTTTTACGTCATGTCAGAAATGTACAGATGTTACATGTGTAGTTTAAAGTGAAGTATGTGTGAATTTTACAAAAGCGACAACAGACAGCAGCATACATTTGCTTAACCAGAGAATCTTGAAGACCGTCAATCTCATGTTGAGCGATTTCTTTTATGATTTCGCTCAAGTTCCTACGATTTTAGGCTTTTTGGTCTTTGAATTAAACATGTTTTCCAAATTTGGTTGATGTTTGATTCTGCTCCAGAACAGCTTTGAATACATGTAGCTGTGCACAAACTTGTAAAGTCGTAGGCCCAATAGAGCGACAAAACGATAAAAAGTGAAAGAAAAGCAATCAGTGGAACATCAGTTTGGAACATACATGAAGTTTAAATGCTAACGTCGTCAACGGTATGAACATCAACGTCTACCACAATGATTCATGGTGCAGTCCCCAAAACCTGACAATATAGTTCACTAGGCATGCAGGAAGGTTTATAAAGTCAATAATATTGATATTACATTGTATTTTCTCTGAATATTTTATTTGTTGTATTGGGCTGCTGCTTCAGCCAAACACTTCCAGGTTCTTGTTCGGTAACTGGCTGATCAACATGAACCAAAGTCAGTTCATTTCTGCTTTGCACGTCAATGGGCGCGACTGATGGCGTGCAGTTTGT
>CAKLNU010000714.1:0-73555 GCA_922788865.1 Poeciliopsis turneri | reverse complement strand
AGTCCACTGCACAGTGGAGCAGTGGGTAGCGCTGTTGCCTTGCAGCAAGAAGGTCCTGGGTTCGATTCCCGGCCCGGGGTCTTTCTGCACGGAGTTTGCATGTTCTCCCTGTGCATGCGTGGGTTCTCTCCGGGTTCTCCGGCTTCCTCCCACAGTCCAAAAACATGACTGTCAGGTTGATTGGTCTTTCCAAATTCTCCCTAGGTGTGAGTGTGTGTGTGTGGTTGTTTGTCCTGTTTGTCTCTGTGTTGCCCTGCTGGCGACCTGTCCAGGGTGACCCCGCCTCTCGCCCGGAACGCAGCTGGAGAGGAACCAGCAACTCCCGACCCCGTTAGGGAGAAGGGTCAGAAAATGGATGGATGGATATATATAGCTATATATTATATATATATTAATAAAAAGAGAGAGAGAGAGACAGAAAGTTCAAAGTCCAGGCCTGCTTGCTGGATCCGGCCCGTGAATGAATTATCTATGGCTTCCTGGATGATATTTAATCACTATAAGAATCGGCCACAGCTTAAATGACAAAAGAGTTTTCCTGCAGCAATGAATGAAAATTAACAGGCCAGCGGTGATGCAATGTTGGCTGATGACCACTAGATGGCATAAAAGACTGAACCATAAGAAGCCAGCGACAGTAAATATACTGCAAATATTTAGTAGGGTCAATATTTCATGTTCAGCCAGTAGGGGGCGACAAAACACCGGCTTCTCGTAGTCAGATAATTATTAAAGGTCCAGTTAACTGTTGCATAAGTTCTAAATAAAGAATCTTTGGAAGTCAAATTAACAGACTTGCATACAGTTAGAGCACTGTGTAAAAAAATCAAATAATCCAAGCTGTGACAAGATGAAGACTGAGGTTATAAACAGAGACTGTAGACTAAATGGGATTTTTGACGACACTGTTATAAATTGTTTATATTTTGTTTACACAAATATTAAGTTCTGTTGCAGAATCATAACAGAACCTGAGTCTGATATCTGTGTGTATTAAAATAGATATTAAAATAAAGTTAATTGTACATTAATATGTCAATATTTCTACCTGCTGCTTTGCTGCACTGAGTAACAATCCAAACAGGAAGAGGAAGTTCTGCTGCACATGATCTGGGTTTACATGTGAGACCCGTTCAGTCAGCATCAAGCATCAGTCATGGAGGTCACAGCTCTCTGCTTACAGACCTGTGAGTAGAGATATAGTCGATATATTATCTATAATTGAGTTTTTAATCTAAAGCTTCTTCTCATGTTTCTACAGTCATGAACGTGTTTGTCTTTCTGTTGATACAAACTGATCTGAGTTTCACGGATCAGAAACCTGGTGAGTTGGAAACTTTTTTGTTTTATGCATTTATTTTGTGAAAATTTTCATTATTTTTTTCTACTAGATTTAATTCTAATTATTTTTAATCTGCTTACAAACAAATCCAACAGAAATCTAAAATTTTCACAAGTTATTTTGCATGGATTTATATTAAAGTTGATCAATTCCTTTCTGTTTTTTTATCATTGCAGCTTCTCCTGTCGTCTCTCCAGACAGACTTCAGTTCTTTGAGTATGAGTCTGTCTTTGTAAGCTGTGAGGAAGACGAAGAAGTGAGGAGAAAACTTCACAAAATGAGTTCAGCAGATCATTCTGGCGCCTGCAGCGTCGCAGCTGCATCCTGCAGCATTCAGTTCGCTTTTGAGAGACACAGTGGAGAATACTGGTGTGAAAACCATGAAGGGGAAAAGAGCCGGGCTCTCAACATCTCTGTTACAGGTCTGAACTCACAATGATGTATAAAAAAGTTTTTCTTTAAATCAACTAAAATGTTTTTTAGAAAATCTGCAGATGTTGTAAAATTCTAAGGTTCATTTACAGAACAAAATGATATCAAGATAAATCCTTTCAGAATATTTCCCCCCTTTAATGTGTATAATTGAATAATAAACTAAGTAAAATCTGATAAAACTGAAAAAATGTAAAATAAGTAAATAGGGATGTACAAGACTCATATTTGTTTTTTTGTCATGCAAACCAGACATTTTAAAATGTTTTAACTTTTCATATCTACTGAAAATAAACATGTAGATTTTGAATTTGTTATAAATCCAGCAGAAATCGTCGTGTAACATTTGAAACTTTTCTTCTACTTTCCGTCAGGCGGATCAGTCATCCTGAATGTTTCTGCTCAACCTGTGAAGGAAGGATCTACTGTGACTCTTCGGTGCATTAGCAAGGATTCAGACAAGGCACACTTTAGTGATTTCTACAAAGATGGCGTCCATATTGGAACCCACTATGAAACTGATTTGACCTTCACCAAGGTCACCAAGTCAGACGAAGGACTCTATAAATGCACCATTTCCAATTCAGGAGAGTCTGCTGAAAGCTGGCTGGCTGTTGTCAGTCCAATAGGAGGTACGTTTGATTCCAAAGTTAAAATAATACTTCAAATAGAAGAAAATATTCTATTAAACTTTAGGATACAAATGGACGGGATTTGGTCTAAAAGCGAAAGGTTTACAAAGTCTAAGCTCAGATGCAGATTTATTTTCTCAGAGAATCTTTGAAAAGTTTAGAGCAGAAAAATAGGTTTCAAAGTTTCGCCTTGTGCAAACCTGGCTAATCCTGGCACAGCATGGAAACTGAAACGTTTGGGTGTCTGCATGTCTCTCACTGTTCACTGAGTCTTACGTCTCATTTTCAGGATCTAATGAAGAGATGCAGCCTTTGACTAATATGCTGATGATCATCATCGTTTTGTTGTCCGTGGTTTTTGCTCTGCTGTTCTGTGTGATTGGACTGATTCTCTACAAGAAACACAAAGGTACCGTTAACTCGCTTCAAGATTCATAATCAGCTTCAGAATTTAAATGTTCTCTCTGCAACACGTGCAACATGAGTTTGATCATTTAGGAAAAAACCCTAACCCTAACCCTGGTGATGTCAAACATTCAACCTGATTCTTTTAGGGCTTTTTTAGTGGAAAATTCTAATTGTATTTTCAAAATTATATCTAGAGACTCAAATATATACATATTTGGTCAAAAGTCTCTGCAAGAACCTTTAAACAACTTTTTGCATAATTTAGGTAAAATATTTTCCTTTTTTCCTACCAATATTAATAAAAATGTTATTGATGAAACTCACTCATAGATTTGACTGAATCAAGGCTTGGAAAAGTTTAAAGTTGGTTTTGTTTTTCCTAAACACTTTTGATGTGTTGCACAAAATCTCATTATCGTTCCATCCTATGAGAAACTTTGCAGCAGGTATCATCAAATCAAACCCAATCTGATATAAAAGTGTTTCTGCTTCACCCAGAGTGAAGCAGAGTAAAAAATACTTTACTCAAATAAAAGTAGCAATACTTAAAAAATAGACATCTAAAAATTACTTAAGTAAAAAACAGTATTTAGTAAAAAATCTACTCAAGTTTTAACTGATTAAATCTAATTTAATATTTTAAAATTACATAATCATACTGAATAAAATATAAGGGTAAGTGGGAATTTTGGTATATTAAGGACCAAAATTATGGTAATTCATGCAAGTTACCAAAAAAATAAAAAATAAAAAATAAAAAAATCAGGCAAAATAAATACTTTCAAAATAAGTTTCTTTCAATATAAACTTTATCAAAACCTGCAGGTGTGTTTCTGTGTCTGGTGAATTTTTAGTTGAAACATGTTTGTTTTTCATTCAGTGGGAAGAAAATCAAGAAATTTCCCTCAAGTAAGTGTAAAGATAAAGTAAAAATAGAAAGTACAGTTTAGTAAAAATACACTTTTTAAAAAAAGTTACTCAAATTAATGTAACTGTGTAAATTCCCAACTCTGGCTTCGCTTCACCAGACTCAAGTAAACAGATCATTAATGCGACTCTGAGAACTAAACTGGATACTGAGGAAGTGATTCAGTCATTTAACTACCAGAACTTTACTGGTCATTTACCAGAACTTTACTGGTCATTTACCAGAACTTTACTGTCATTTACCAGAACTTTACTGGTCATTTACCAGAACTTTCACAGAAACGAAGGTAAAAGTTGCTGTCGACTCTCAAATGACCAACATCCAAACAGACCAATCATCTGCAGTGGATTACATTTTTTTTTTCTGTTTCATTTTTGCAGCCTTGAAAAATGAAATTGTCTCAGATCCAAATGATACAACATATGCTTTGGTGAACAAGCCTGGGAAGAGGAAAGGTAGATGTTTGTTTCTGTCACACATTGTTAAAAACAGCAGAAGTCATTTTTAGTGCTTGGATATGTTTTTTACCAGGTGACTCTGCAAATAAACCGGATGATGTGACGTACGCCGCCGTTGCGATAAAGAAGAAAGGTATTATTACCATGACGACTCGTTTGTCCTCTGTGGCCCAGACTCCGTGACATGAGCTCAGTTTTACACACCAACTCAGAACTATTTTCAGACAGACAGACGTATTTATCAGTTAAGAAACACGTAGTAAAACCACGGGGCGCAGCGAGGGGCCCCTCAGCTCGCTCCTTTAGACAACAATAGAAATCACACAGAAATAAAACACTGATCTAATTCTGCATCCACGCCTTCTCACAAACGTGGTCATAAAAACACAGACTGACAGCTTTAACTGCATGGAGTCAGAAATAACTGGTGCAAAAAGCTGCAGAAAAATTGAAACTTAAACTGACTGTGGTTTTCAAATGGATGTTTTTTTTTTTTTTTTGTCCATCAGAGTCAAAGGTTTCCAGAGCGACTGCTGCCCAGCGTTCATCAGAGCAGGAGTCAGTCTATTCATCAATCGCCCTGAAAAGAGGAGAGTTAAATTAGTCATGTTACGTCAGCAAAGTGTGTTTCTGTCCCGTTAAGCAATGCTCAATGCTTCAGTCACTGACATTTTTGTCTGAGGTTGAAATTGACAAAGTGATAATAAATATGACACTGAAAACTTTAACAGTACGAATATCGTTATAGATCTTGAAAAATGAAATGTGGAGTTCATGTCATCTGTTCATGTGCAGTTATTGTGTATTTTTGATTCTGTTGTAGTTTTCATGTGTCCTGCATCTGTTCGTGCTTTCATAAGAGCAAAGGAATATTTTCAAAAATCAGTGTGTGCATCACAGTGATGGTTTGTGCATTAATGCAGCTCAGGTGTTCTTAGCTTACATGTGTCTAAAGTGGGATTTACTGACAGTTCTTGACCTTTAATGATCCATCATTGAACCACTGCAGGCTCCTCTCTCTAGACTTACCTGTGAAGGACTTTTAGGTGAGTTTTAAAAGACCAGAATACATGACATTGGGCTGAACCTCCAGTCAATGTGTTTACATCAGAGTTTATGCAATGATTTGTCAAAAAAAAAAAAAAGATTAAAGCAGCTGGTGTGTTGATATCATGATTAACTATTGCTGCATCATATTGTCAGTAAATGTGCTCCGTATGCTGTGTGTGTATTTCTCTCCTCCTTCGCCTGGTGCTTGCTGGTAGGAGGGGCTGCTGTCACACAGTTTAATGCAATTTTCCTTAAAATAAATGACTTCTGCCAGTTGACACAAACATTCAACTTAATTTTGTCTCATATAGAATCAATTACATTTTCTGTTTGAAATAGTTTTGAGGTGATATTTGACAGTAAAATTCAGTTTTAGTGAAATAATTTCTTACACAACTTTGAACACAAGTGTCTTTTTGATTAGTAAAGCTTGTCAGTGACATTTTTGATGTCAAAAAGTCATATGCTGACTTGCAATATTTTATCATATATTATCCTAAATGTCCATCTTTGTTATAACATCCAAAATCTCCCCTTAGTACAAAAATGCAACTCCATTTTTTGGGCACATCTTGTCATATTAATGGCTGTGGAAACAACAGATTATTTTCTGTGAATTAAATCAGAGATGAATTATGAGTTTTTATTGTTTTTATTTTGCATTTAAAGTTGATTTAAAGGGGATAAAAACATCCCATTGAATATAAAAATTTGTCATGAGCTCCACATTAGCCACATGTGGCCCAGTTAATGTGTCCGGCCTGTTTTCTAAACGTTGGAGGCCCCTGTGCTGCAGTACTCACTAACGGCCACTAGATGGAATGAAAGACGGCGGACTGAGAAAACGAAAGTTTATTTGCATGATTCACCTTCTTCAAAGATCTTTGTTTGGCTGTATTGGTCAAGGATGTTTGCACAAAAATATATTATCTTAAGAGGAAGTAAATGAACAAAGAACAGTGTGTATATGTATGCAAATGGCAAATAGACTGAACACTGAGAAAAAGTATCAATGAAAAATTGTGTGAAGGGAAAATCTCCCGGCGTGTGAAATGCCTTGACACAGAAAAACGGATTATTTAGGAAACTGAGGAAAAAGAAAGATACACAACTTTTAATACAAACTTGTTAGTTCACATACAACAGTGACCAAACGTTATTGCAAATGTATTTGTTATGAAAACCTGTCAAATTCACATGTTACTTATTAACTTTAAGCAGAAACAGTATACCTAGTAACAAAACTGGGAGTCGCTCTTATCCTCTTTCTCATTTGCTGTGCAGGTATCCTAGAAACGCAACTTGGATAATAAACAAACTGATAAAGTTTTAAAATTGAAATTTCTTATGTAATTAAAAATGTCTTATTCAGTTACTTCAAGATGCATCATATGTGAGGATACCTGTAAAATTGGTAGTGTTCATTCACAGTGTTGTATAGTAACGAAGTAAAAATACTTCACTACTTTACTTAAGTATATTTTGGAGTACTTCATACTTTCCTCGAGTATGAAAATTTTTATAACTTTCACTTTTACTTCACTACATTTCCGAACTTAATTGCATACTTTTACTCCGATACATTTTCAATGTGTGGTTTAGTTACTCGTTACTGTGACGGAGGAGCGTCACGAGTTACGACCTAATTAAAGAGTCGCGTTAACACAAACACACACTAACACACACAAACACACACTAACACACGCAAACACACACTAACACACACTAACATCGTGGGTCCCACGCGGTGTTCCCGCTTCAGTTCACATTAATCCTTATCTGTCATTTTCAAACATTTTCCGGCTTTATTTTCAATTAGCTTTATTGTTTCCGGATCGTGACGCACCGAGACAGAGTTGCGCAATGTGGTGACGTCATCAGAACGTACTGAGTGTTGGCTGTTTCATGGATTATTGTATTTTTTGGATTACAAGTTTATTTATTTTTTTCTCTTATTAATTATTTAAACCTTGTGGTTTAGGTAAAGCTCCTAATTTTCTTAACTAAATGATGCTGCAGGTTTATCTATTAGCAGGTTTCATTTTGCCTGCACTTGGTTGTGTTCATTATTTTAAGTGTATTTTACAAGTTTACCAAAATATGAAAAATGTCATTCAAACTGCGTTTGCCTTGTTTTACTTTTTACTTGTACTTTTCATTACATTACTTGAGTACATCCATTTTTACAGTACTTTCCATACTTAAGTACAAGACGTTTCAGATACTTTAATACTTTAATACTTTAACTCAAGTAACATTTCAATCATTGACTTTTACTTTTACCAAAGTCATATTTTGGAGCGGTACCTATACTTTTACTTGACTCCGAGATTTCAGTACTTTATACAACACTGTTCATTCATATATTTACAACTTTTTAATCAACATCCTTAAAGTTAATCATCTTTTTCCAATATAATGATTACTGAGAAATCCAAGTACTTTGTGATTAAGTTATTGCTTGTTGTTTGTGTTTTTTTTTTTATGGTCTTATTCTTCTCTTGCTGCAGGTTTCTGGTTTCTGGTTTCTGCAGTAAATCATCTCCTGCCGCCCCTGAAGCCACTTCACATTTATTTGTTTATTTATTGTAATTTTTTTTATCCGAGGAATTTATTGGCTCTAGTGATTTGTATGTTTTGAAAGTAGACTGACAGCAAAGAGCGGACGGTGTGAGAGGGAAAGACATGCAGCAAATGTAGCCGGAGCCGGGAGTCGAACCCGCAACGGTCGTGTCGAGGACTAACCCCCATGGCCACCACAGCCTATATGACATTTTAATCAATGAAATTGGGCTGATTTATGATTTTAGCAGAGCAAAATAAAAAGAAGAAACTAGAAGAACTAGAAGAAACTAAAAAAAAAAGATTGTGGGCTGAATTAAACCTCGTCTGTTTCTCATCTGTATTCTTAACTGCCAATTGCAACGACTCGACCCTGATAGAAACTGAAAGAAAAAGAAAAAGCTGGTTTATTTAAATCTGACAGAAGAACAAAGAGAAAGCAGCTTTTGTTCCTTTCACTGAATTTGATCTGATTGCAATGGAAACCTCAGTGGGAATCTTTGTTGCACTTCTTGGTCTTGCAGCCTCAACAGGTAAGTCTTTTATGACTCTAAAACAGTTGAGTTTAAAGATAATAGTTTAGCTTTCACTTTTGTCAGAATGAGCAAATCTCTGAGCAGGAATAATAGACCCAGTTCTAAACAACCACTGACTAAAATGGGCTTGTAGTTTTAGTTTCCAGATAATTTCAGAGTAAAATGAAGTTTTAGAGACTTTTAACAATAATTGTAGCAAAAACGAGCAGTAATGAAACATTCTGATGGGAAACCTCAAACAGAGGAAGTGAGGCGAGTCGCCCAACCAGAGGCACAGTTTCTGTCTGGATCCCAGACAAAAACTCTGGTTTCTGCTTCTGCACATCCTGTCTGCATTTCCATCACTCATCATCATAGAGAACATGGATTTCTATAATTCTGAGGACAATCAACCAAACTATGTTTCAAAATTGTGTAACAAAAGAAACATTTCAGCTTCCTTTTCTTCATTGATAAAACAGTCTGATGCTAAGCTAAGCTAAGGTCTGCATGTATAAAAATCATTTTTTCTGCTCCAGTTCAATCTGCACCAGCTCAAGAATATTTCAACCAACATTATAAAGACGCTCAAAGACAAGAAAATGCAACGCAGACAGACACCATGCTGCCTTCTCATAACGCCACAACAGGTGATGCTCACGGCTTTTGGTTTGTTCAAGATGATGTTATAATAATCACACGTAATAATCTGTGCTACGCTTAAGTTGAATGTAAAACAAATTCAGTTTTGTGTTTATGTGAATTTTTCCCCTTTTTCTCAGGAATAAACATTTCACATGGGCAACTGATCGGCATCGTTGTCGGCGTCGTCGTTGTTGCACTCATAGTCATCGTTCCTTGTGCTGTTATGGCAGGTATGTTTGAAATACAAAAAACAACATATATGTATTTTTTACTGGTAAAATATTAACTATATCCAATAGAGGAAAAAAGGGACAACATAGCAAGTTAATACTGAATTCAAGCTAAACCTAATTTAAATATCAGAATATATGTTTTAGAGAAGAAAGTTTAAAAAAGATGAATGTTTTTGAAAGAACATGATTTTTTGATAATGCATGTTCATTTATTTTTCAGGTCTCAGTAGTTCTTGGGCAACATTTTGTGAGTGTTTTTGTAGCTGTTGTCAGTTATGCCTTGAAATAGCAGAAGCAGTTGACTGCACTGACGCTGGATTGTGACGCGACGCTTTGAGTTTCTCCACTGAGCCGCTCTGCTGCCCTCAGACAGACAAATTAAAACTTATGGAGTATTTTAATGTACAGCCCATAATGCTGTCTCTTTTTATTTGAACATATTACTAATCCGAACCAAGTGTTGAAGGTTTCTTAGTATTTATGCCTCCTGGAAGCTAATCCAAACAAGAGGCTTAAAATATCTGAATGCAGGAAGAGATTATTGGACCTCACCTTTATTTAAGTGGTTTTGGATTTTGTTTAAGATTCTTTTATCATTATTTTTGTTGTTTTGTTTCTTCTCTAGTTGGCATTTGAACAGCCATCATATTCTAGTGTGTTATTTGTTTGTTTGGTCAGTTGGGATGTTAAATCACTGGTTAACTGTAATCTTTGAGATTTATTTAGTTGAAACAATCATGTTGAATGACATTTAGTGGTTAAATCAATGTATGATATAAAAATATTAGACTCATGAAAGACACTTGCTTTGTTTCTTGTAGATATTTGGTCATCTTCTTGTAATTGTTCATAAATAAAGTATATTTCTTCATTAATTTGGTTTATATTTGTTGTCATTTATATTTCGATGTATATATTTCTATTGAAAATATAATTTTAATATAATATTTATCTCAATAAATTATGTACTAATACAATTGAAAATTGCAGCCGAAATCCATTTGAAAAAGTGAAATATGTCACATGCATCAAAATTCATATTTAATTGTGATTATTCTTTTCTATAACATGTTTTCACATTCAGGATGGCTGTAATATAGCAGCTCCTCCTGTCAAATTGACCTTATTTTCAAAATAAAGTGTTTAAAAGGTGATTGGTTTGTGCTGTGGCTCAGTGTGACTCTCAGATGCAGAAGCAAACAGAAAATTCTGTTTATTTTCTCATAATAAAATCAACTCCAAACAAACTGCTCTCATCTTTTGGTTGTTTGCAGTCCATCCAGGAAATGCATCAAGTCAGACATATTTGGAAACATGAACGACGCAAAAAATAAATAAAATAAATAATAATTATAATAATTTGACTTCACAAAACGTCAGAATTGAGCAGAAAGGCCTGCAGCTTGATGCAGCCTTGGTGAAACGGCTGAAATACGCTGCACCCCAGTGGTCCTGTTACTGAGAACGACAGCATCTCTGTGGACCATATTTAATGCTCACATCACAAATATAATACAGACTTCAGAGTTTTGACGCGGTTTTGTTGAGAGGCAAAAACATCCATCAAAGCAGGTCGACTCAATTCAGCTTTTACTTTTAGACTGAGTGCATTTGACCATGTGATGGGAGAAGTGGGGCTACATATTGCTAACACTGAAACAGGAAGTTGTGGTTGCAGTGACAACATTGGTGCAGTCAGTACTCAGACCAACGTTCAGTCAGTATGGAGGTCACAACACTCTGCGCTATTTTTGGTAAGTTAAACAGTTTTGTGAAAAGGATCTTATCTTGTGGTGCATAAAAGTAAATTCTAGTTACATATTAGTTGGTGAAGGAATTTCTTCCCAGCCCTTCGTTCACAGGCTGTTTCTTTTTGCAGTTTCTTTGCAGGTCTTTCCGAACAGATCGCAGTTCTTCCAGTATGAATCTGTCGCCTTCAGCCTGAACTGCGACCTGCAGGAAGACGCTGCTGCATGGACAATAAAAAGGAACACGTCCAAACAAATCAATTCACTCTGTCCTGCATACACTGCTGGAAGGAACGACTCTTCATGCGTTTTAACTGAGCTTTATGAAATGGACTCTGGAGTGTACTGGTGTGAATCAGAGGCTGGCAAGATCAGCAACACCATCAACATCACTGTTACTGGTAAAATATTAACTAAACACTGTTTATTGTCTTGTTGTTGATAAATATTTGGATCCGTTTGGGAGAAGAAATGTTTCACCTCCGATTATTTCAGAGGAATCCACAAATGAGAGATGTTTTTTTGTAGATGGTGAGATCCTCCTGGAGATCCCAGCTCTTCCAGTGATGGAAGGAGACGATATGGTTCTGCGATGTAGAACCAGGGGAACATTATCTGGAAATATTTCATCTACGTTTTATAAAGACGAGCTTCTCATTGGGGACAGCGTGAGAGGAAACATAACTCTACAGAGGGTTTCTACATCCGACCAAGGACTCTACAAGTGCCACGTATCTGGAGTTGGAGAATCACCAGACAGTTTTCTGACTGTCAGAGGTCAGTGACTGAGCTGAGGAATGGAAATAATCTATTGACCAGAGCAAAATATTTTTCTTTAAAAGAAAATGTTGAGGATAATCCAAATAATTTTATACCCAACCAGGAAGAAACATTGTGCTATAAAAGGTTGACATTAACTTTCTACCTTTAAACTGATTCTAGATAATGAATGGTTCTTCCAGTTTGACCTTAACTCAAGATGCTTCAGAGGTCAGAGTAGGAGATATTAACGTCTGTTATCCAGATGTTACCAGTGCAGAGAGTTAAAGTCTTCGACTCCCGATCAACAGATTTAAAGAATTTAAGTTTCTGTATATAAAATCGCTCCACTTTGGTCCAGATTGGTTTTGTGGTTCATCTGTGGCATTTCAACAGAGGGTTGTTGTATTTCAGTTTATTTTTGGCTGTATAATGAGTAACACATAACGATGGTCAATGAACAATGGCAGGCAGCTTTAGTTAATTCTCCATGCTTCAAATTGCCCAGTTATTGTTGTGAATAAGTTGCTCATATGAACCACCTGGAAAGAATAATGTGATTCCAGGTGAGTCTAGTCTCTCTTAACAAGCTCATATAATTGATCTGAGTTGCATTTGAAGCTGTTCTTTCCAGCACATCATGTTATTTCTGACTCAAAGTGTTGAATGTTGTCTTTGCTGTGCTACTTTATTGCTAACCTGTGGTTTTCTGCTCTTAAGCAAAATTTCCTGAATCGCCGCCTTCGCTGCCTGGAAACGTTGCACTTCCTGTGATGGTCACTGGAGTTTCGGTCTTTCTAGTGATGTTGCTCTGTCTATGGAGAAACCATCCCGGTCAGACATGACTTACTTTTACTGAAACATGAATATTATCAACGTGGACACAGCATCAATAAATTACTCATTACATTTCAAGCTGTAACTAAATATGGTTAAAAATCTCATTTGTTCTGTTATACAGACAATTATGACTCTTCTGTTGTGATGTATACTGGAGAAATCAACAGACAAACACAGAGAGCAAAAGGTAAACTTGAACACACTCAGAATGTCAGTGGCTTTGTTTTTGTTTTGCTCTCTCAGATGAATATCTTTATTCAAAACCCAATAGTTTAAAGAAAATAAGATGTTTTTGAGTTTATCTTAAGTCAAAGCTACATTGACACAAGAAAATTAAACGAAATGTTACAAATGAGTGTTGTTGTTTCAGATGATCTCCAGAGGGGGCGCTGCTCTGCGTTGTCCACTGTGGTCGTGTACAGACTTGCCCACGGACCGGCCAGAGTTTGGACTTATAAAGCCTACAGAGAGTACCGGAAGAAAATATTTTCATCTTTACATAATAAAAGTGCGACTGCCAACGACTATAATTAATACAAAAGTTTAAAGTTATTAGCCGTTTGTTTCAAGTTTGGACACTTTTGATGGAATAACTACCATGTTTGTTTATACGTATAAGAAACTGACAACTGAATCATTGTTCAGTCAATAACATCCTTAACCTAGAGATCAATATTTTTATTGAAAAGTTGTAAATATTGTATGTTTTTATTGTAAAACTGAGTTTTTGTTTAACTGTAGCAGACAATGTTTTGGGCTAAATTACACAACTATATCAATATAAATATGAATTCACAGCACAATCCACTGATCATAATCCATCTTTTATCTAGTTCTTTGTGCTGCTTAGCTGACATGAAAGTTTCCTTAATTATTGTTAATTATCGTTAATGTCTGTATTCATGCAGCAATAGCTGCCAGGGAGGAAATATTGAATATTGAGAGATTATAACGGAAAAGTTACTTTATCTTCTCTACAGTGAGAAGGAACAAAATGTCTGATATTTTGCTTTTTTCATGAATGTGTCAGTTTATCAGAAGCAGTGGTCACCAGGTTTTCTGCTGAGTTGTTTCTCACCTGTGATGATCTGAAGCAGGTTGCTGAGTCAGCAGTCTGGAAACACTCGACTTCCTGTCGTCATCATAAGTGCTTCATTTTTCTTAGTGACTCTGCTCAGGCTGTTGAGGAACCACCAAGGTGTTATGACATTATTCTGCAAACACAGCCGTCAGTAACTTATTTATTTCCCAATTAACTCATTTTAATTGCATATGTAAAGCTAACACTTTGTGCTGCATAAAAATTTGAATACATTAAGAAGAGTGAAAAAAGAGTGAAATGTTTTTTTCTTTTGCTCATCACTTCTGATGTGACTGGTTCTGCGGTTGCTCAGACCAACAGGATGTTCTGTAGAATCGTCTTTCATTCGAGGTTGGAAGAAACAAACAGTTTGATGTTCTGCACTGATAAGCAGTAAATGCCGCAGACTCACCGTTAGCGAAGCTTTCGGACCACAGCCGCTCATGAATAGTGAAAATCCAAGAGCATTCTAGCACCACTCTAAAAACATGCATAACCATCTATTAGTTCATGCAACAAATTTACCGTAATACTTGTAAATAAGTGCAGTGGAGACCATCTTTGCAGGCTCTTTATTTCTGCTTTTGCAGGTTCAGCCAGTCAACACCGAGGAAAATAAATGCAGGTCTTGGATTGCAGTGCTTTGCACTGCATTGTTTTAAATGTCAGATAAAACTGGGATACATTTTTATTTGAAAACAAATTAATCTCGTTGTGACATGAAACACAACTGGACGTTTTCAATTAAATTTAAGTAAAGTAATCCAAACAAGTTTTGTGTCTTTCAGATAACATAAGAAAACAAATATAGTGCAAAATAATTACATTTAGTCTGTTTATGTTAACTTTGTTTGGCTTAAATGTATACAACAAAAGAAACTCAATATATCACACCATCACCTAATCAAATAAAGTGATTAAGTTTTAAATTATAAATAGCTAAAATACTATTAAATATGCAGTTTTATGAATTTTCTTCATGGATTTCTTCTTCCTCTGCCGGTGCTGAAACTTCCTCAGAGGTTTTAGATTTTGTTTCCTTTTCCTTCAGCTGCAGAAGGAAAAATGATATCGATTCACTGACTTGATCATTTACAACTCAATCTAGTGCGAAGGTTTAAAACACCTGAGAGACGCAGGAACAGACCTTGTTCTTCTTCTCCTCATATTCGTTCCTCAGAACCTTCACGTCTCTTTCAAGCTCCTCCGTCCATTTTTGCTCATCTGCGTTTATTATTTTAAGCTGTAATGAAGTGAAACATTTTATTGATGATCCCCTATGAAAGCATAAAGCCCAGGTGTCTGCAGGATTCGTGTCTGACCTCGTGTTTGTATCTCTCCTTTAGCTCATCCAGCTGAGCCTCCAGCTGCTGGTTCTGTTCTGTCAGAACCTCAGACTGAGCCTGAGCGTCTCGCAGCTGCAAAGCAAAATATAAAAACACAAAACAAGAATGGAAAAATATTAATGTCAGTCATAGAATCTCTTTTGAATATCACTTATCAGAATAAATCAGTTTTTTGAGTCATTGACTGTGGTAGTAAGAATAGCTCCCTCTAGCGGCCACACTGGACATGTCATGCAGCGGTCACTGAGAGAGATAAAAACTTTATGAAAAAAGTATTATTACTTCTTTAAGACAACAATTACCAGACATTTCTTGATTAGCTGGTGAATAAATACTTTTTGGCTCATATATTTCTTTGTGAAATAAAAACAACGTTAAATGTTAAATGTGATGAAATGCTGAAGCTCATAGTTTGTTATGATCTTAATGGAGATTTAATTAAATATTAAACATGTATTTTCAACAGAATATAAAGACGTAAACATGTTTTGCCTGTTTGCGGAGCGCTGTGACCTCTGACATCACGTTCTCCAGCTTTGTCTCCTCAGTGGCTGCAGATTGTTCAGGATTCTGTGTTTTCTGCTGCAATCAGACAAAGAAATGGATGTTGAATCAGGATTTCAGCACAAAAATAACTTTTCTTAATAGCCTTTCACATATTGATACCTCAAAAGCAACATTTTATATAATCATAAGCCAGGAAAAGTGTTATTTATTTTAGTTTTGTTGTTCCCCGAGCCTGGTTGAAGTTTCCTGCTCATGAATCTTCACCCTGTTTCTCATTTAGACAAAACTTTATCTATTTTATCTTTTAGACTGAAACTCTGAGCTGTTCTGTTTAAATGTGTTTCTACAGCCATTAACTTTTGTCTTTTCTTCTGCAGAAGGTTAGATGAGAGTTTTATGCTCAATATCAGGCTTTGCAGCAAAACTAATTACACAGTGGAAGTGACTGTCTGCTGGAATAATGACTCCATCCAACCTGCTGGGTTACATCATGTTAGACATTATGTGAATATCAAACTCATTTTGACTGTTTAGAATCTAAGACCAGTTGATGTAACTGACAAGTTTTATTGTGAATTGGTGCCATATAAATATGCTCTTATAACTGAAACATGATGTAGCAAAAAGTTCTTTACTTTGGAAATAAAACACTTTATCAATAAATCTGAAACTGGAGACATGCAGCTCTGATAAAGATCATTTTCATTTTGAGTTTTAGGTACGTAGATATTATGAATCTTTATTCTAGAAGCTATAAGTAGAAGTTGCACCTGGTGTTTATGGTTTTCCAGCTCCTTCATCAACACCTGCTGGGAATCTTGTGTCTTCTTCATCGTCTCATGGAGAATTTCAACCTTTTTTGAAAAACTCTCCAGCTAAGAGAACAAAAAATGCAACGACTCAATGCTTTTAACCAGGACTCCTAACATCGATTCATTTTTCATTACCAATTGGAAACACAGAGTGAAGTTTCCAAACACTAACAAAATAGCCTTGAGTTTGGTAAAAACAAATGAACCTTTTGTGTTTTGGTGTCCAGCTCTGCTTTCAGCTCCTGCAGGGTTTTTTCAGCCTCCTCTCTCTTTAGCTGTTCAGTCTTCAGCTGCTGCAGGACTTCAGCTTCTGACTGCAGAACAGAAACATCAGAGTAACAGTAAGATGTTCAGTTTCTGTCAGTCTTTGCACTTCCAGGGTCAGAATCAGTGAACAATGTGACTTTTACCTGCTTCATGTCTTCTTTCTCAGCTTCAGTCGGCTTTTCCTCCAACTCCTTGTTCTCCTGGATCAGCGACTCGGCTTCACGCTCGGATTCTTGTAGCTGCACCGGAAACAGAAGACATCCTTATAATTAAAGCTTAATTTCATGCTGTAAGGGGCATTTTAAGAGCCATTTAGACAAAGAACAACAGAAGGAAAAGTACCAACCAAGCTCTGTTGCTTGTTGTACTCCTCAGTCATTTCCTTCAGTTTCTGAGTCATCTCATTCACTTCCTCATCTTTCTGCTGAAGTTTCTTGCCAGTCAGTTAAGGCAAACAGAAAGAGATGATGTTGAGTTATTAGGCTGTGTTCACACAAAAACATATATTCAAACCAAACAAAAACTCTACTGTACATCTGTTACTTTAAAAAGATAATTGTCCCCTTTGAGATTCAGTTTGTTTTGGCTCTTTGGTGAAACCAAACTGTTTCACATCATTGCTTCATCATGACATGGAGGAAACTCGGGACAGAAGCTCCCTCTCTTACCTCCAGATCTCTTCTTGCCATTTCCAGCTCGTTCTCCAGCTCTTTTTCAAGGATGTAACTTTGCTTCAAACGTTCTTCCAGCTGACAATATGAAAAGAGAAAATTCATTGTATCACTCATGGGAATACACAAGAAAGCTTAGCCTTTGTTTGACATCCAAAACTTATTAATCATGCTCCTTAAAGAATCCACAACCAATTTTCACAAAGTTATTTCTGGCTGCAGGTGTTTCCAGCATTTAATGGAGAAATCCTGTTTTTTTGTTTTGTTTGTTTATCAAAAATCAAACCAATTTGATATGAAACAACAAGAAATTTGCTTCTAAGTGACTAAAAAAATGTAAAGTTTGATTGATTAAAATGAGTTAAAGCCAGAAAGCTGGATATTCTTCACTATTGTTTTTAATTCAAACAGTGTGAATGTCACAGAGGGAACTACAGCAGTGATGTGTTTTAGTGTGTCTTACTTTGTTTATCCACGTCATCGTGACGATGTTCTTCAGTTGATCGAAGGACTTCTGCCTTCTCGGATTCGCCATTATCGCCTTCGGCAAAAATCAGAGAAGAGAAGCTTAAAACTGACAGCTTTAGACAGTTCAGTTCATTGATCTGCCAGTTAGAAAATGAATCATTTAAAAAAAGGCAGCAGCTTCCATTCATCTGCACTCCTTTCAGCTGTCGCTTAAAAATGCAACCAAATGGACTCCAGTTGCATTTGGTCATGGTGGGTGAACTTTAGCAGGTAAACCAGCCGTTCTGCAGAAGGTCCTTCACTTTATAAATAGTTTTTATTGTTTGTTCGTTTTTATTGAGGGCTCTATTTCCACTTTATTCAGCTAAATCTGCAATTTGCACAAGCATTTTAACATTTTGATTATTAAACAAACTGCCTTAATGCAAGATTATTTCAAGTTAGTTTTGGAGCTGCAGAGAAAATAAAACATAAAATGATCAGAATAAAGAATAAAGCCATAATATTGCAACTTTATTCTCATAATTTTATTCCTTTATTATTATTTTATTATTATGGCTCGATTCCCTGTACATTCCGTGTTAATTGAAATTTTTTTTGTTCTTGCTGAGTTTATATTTAGCAATAAAAAGCAAACAACAACAGAACAGTTACAGGTAACTTTCCCTTCATATCCCATAACATCTGATTCAGACGTTCATATGTTTCTGCAGATCAAAGTTGAATTTCTTTGTTCTAAAAGAGTTGCTTTAGGTCATTTTCTGACATACAAACTGTTTCCACTTACAAGAGTCGTCTCTGCCTCTGTACCTCCCACAGTGGAGGATGCATTAACTTCTGTCAGAAACACATTTCATGTCAGTACATTTAGCCAGAACTGCCTGGATTGTGCATCATTGCTCTCCTGTTTGGACAGAAACATCACATTTATTATGTTTTCCTACAGCATCTTGCAGTTACCGGAGGAACTGCTGTTTGGGTTTTGTTTCCATTTATATGCTACAAAGATGAGTGAGAGAAAGATCACACAGGGAGCAGCCACTCTCACGCAGTGACACAAAGTCTGGAGGAGTATGGGAAGAATTTCCTCCACAAAATAATCTAGAAATGAGAAAAACAGAGAGAAAACTAAAGTTAGCAAATCACTCTTCATGTTTCAGGTGAGATGATGACATTTAACTTAAAATCGTCATTATATTCTCAGAAATAGTTCATGTAAAAATGAACACAAATCTTTCCAAGACATTAGCTGCTTTAGCCTTGACATAAATAGCTTTATTGATGCTAATGGTGCCAGGAAAGGAAGCTGGAGGAGAAATTGTGCACAAATACTGAGTTGCACCAGTAGGAGGAACTTTTGAGTTCTGCAAAGTTGCAAAAGATGGAGAATTTTTTTAAAGTAAAAATTCAGAGTTTGAGAAGGTAAAACTTTTTTGAGTTAAAAGAAAGGGTGTAAAATAATCAGTAGAAAATGTGAACCAGGTCAAAAAGGTTTTGGGATGTAATCATGAATGAAAATTTAAATAAACACGTAAAAATGAATGTTTAGCTCAAACTAAACCTGACAGACCACAACTGTAAACATTTACCTGTCCACTCAGGTAGGATTTGGATGACAACTTTTAAACTCATATCTACCTGTGAACAAAGAAAAGAGACAATTTTTATAATCTTCATAAACACCGCAAGCTTTACAAGATAAAGTAATGGTTGGTGCAGAACCTTAAATATTTGATTTGGTTTATTTTTCAGGATATTTCAACTTGATGCTTGTTATGTCTCAATTTCTAATATCTATTATTTAACAAAATCTCAAAATATTGCTGCTGCGATGTTTACAGATCATTAAACTATAAGGTCAGGAATGTTAACACACATTTATAATTCTCATTTTCAAAAACTTATTTTCTTGGGAAAAAACAAAATTTTTTTTTAAAAATGAAATTCAACCTGATACTTGAAACTTTGTGATATTGGAAGTAATGCACGTTGTTTCACATATGAATATCACCATATACTGTTATTTATATAATTTAAAAACAAATAATTTGATAAGGTGACTTTAGAAAGTAGCTTTAAAAAAACACCACTTTCTAATGTGCTTGTATTATTATTTCTTTTTGGTATTTGTTGTGATGTCAGAATTAGAAATGAGCTGAAATCTGTAAAAATGCTGGTTGGAGGCTGTAAAGTCAGTAAATTAATATTCCAATACACTGACTAAATAATAAAATCAACAAGTGAAATAAATAAGAGATTTCACAGTTTACATTTGTTCTCAAACGAGTCTGAAACAGTCCAGTTCTTACCAAAGTAAATTAGATTAAATTAGATTCATTCCTCTTTAAAACCAACACATTTTTTTCTGAAAAAGAGAATGAATATTATGAACCAAATGAACCAAACAGTTCATTTAAGGTAAGAGATATCAACCCATTTATCAGTCTTAAAGAAAATAAAAATAGTTTTTTCTGTTTTTCTTTATCTTTGCTCTTTATTCTGTGGACGACCTGCAGGGTAGAAACCCAGGCACCATGAAACATCGAATAAAGAATCCAAGATGAGTTTCAAAAACAAGATACCAGCACTGATTAGTTGTGCTAATAATAATCAAACATACATCAGCAAATGTATGTTTGATTATCTGTTTTCAGTATTATCACCACGCGGTTATTGAAAGTAACACAACTCACCTCCAGCGTGTGAATGATTCATCTCCGGGTTGTGACTTTGACTCTCCAGCTTTCATACAACAGATAAAAAGAAAACTGTTCCTTCTGGCAACCGCGGCCCGGTTTCCTCAGAACTGAAGGAGATTCTGCTGAAGGAATCTCATCAAGTTGTTTTGCTTCGACATCATATGGATGAACCGCAGTCATCAGAGAAACTGGTTGGACAGTTGTTGCTACACGTCTCTGCTATGAGGAAATGTCGTTACTTCAGTTCAGACCTGGCAAAGATGATAAAACACATCATTAAGCAAATTAATCTAATAAATGTGCTGGCACAAGCATTAAAAAGATCAATGTAAGACAAGAAACAGGCAGTTACATCACTTCTTGCCACTTTGTGAATGTTAACTGTGCATAGAACGAAATAAAAGCCAGATATTCCTATTTCTAATTGCTCAGTATTTTCCCCATTAGTCTTGCAAATTAAATTATTATGTCTATTAGTGTTATTGTTAGTCTTTTTTTGGTAAGTGGCTTTTTAAAACTTTAAGAGTTTTTTTGTGTGTGAATCTTTACACCTGATGCTTCTTTTAAACTCAAACCTCCATTTTCAGAACAAAAAAGACGTTTTCTATATCTAAAATCAATGCTTAAGTTTGAAGTAAGCAGCAATATATCATGTTTGTTCATTGACTCTGTAGTCAAGTTATAATTACTATTGCTATCATTTTCTGTATTGACCGCAGCCTGCAGAAATGCTGTGAAACCCGATCCGCTGTCATGTCTGTGTGGAACGGGTCCGACCACCTGGATGACAGACATGGAGTTAAGAGGAAATAATGTGAGGCATCTTTCAGCATTTTCTCTTTAAAACTGCTCCCACTTCATTCCAACATCTACAGATTAAATCAGTTTCTTGTTTCAGTGGAACAAACAGGTAATCCCATCCTTCTGTCTTTCATTTTTACTCTCCTGGAGAATGTCAACAGAAAGAAATAAAAACTTATCTTGACTCCATAGAAGAAGCATGACATCATCTCTGTAACAGGAAAAACAAGGTCTGTGGTGTTAGAGCACCAGGATTCTGCCAGCGGGATCATGATGGGCCCCATCAGGCCCTAACCCTAACCCTGAGCAGCCCGATCCGGCGGGGGGATTCGCAGTCCGTACAGATGGTTTCCCCTGTGCTCTGTCTTTCCTCGACCTTCTTTCACCTAACGCTTTATCCAGTTTTCACTTTCATTCTAGCCTATGACCAATTTCCTTATGGGGAACTCTCATATGACTGATCCCATCATGAACGGAGGAATAGTGAGTAAACTAGACTCTCATTTTGAGTTTCCACTTGATTTTTCACTCCAAATCAGATTCAATCCAGTTGATGGGCTATATCTTGTGGAGCTACTTCAACCCGAAAGGAAAGGAAAGGAAAGGAAAGAATAATAGAAATTCAGACTTTTAGTTCGTCCTTCCACTTAATGTTCCACTAGAGCTTGATTTCACTCCAGTTTATGATTGGTGTCTTGATGGATTTCTTGAAACCTATACGGAAGCTAGAATAAGTGAAAAGACCAGATGTTTAGATCGTTCTTCCACTTGATTTTCTAATCCAGCTTGTTAATCCAGTTGAGGATGAATTTCTTGATGGACTGCTTGAATCCTTTACTGAAGAAATAAATAATTGGACTTCCAGTCCGTCCTTCCACCAGATCTTTTACTCCAACTTTGTATCACTCCAATTCAGGTTGGATTTCTTGAGGGATTTCTTGAACCCATACACCAGGAAGAATATTCAGAAAACCAGACTTTCAGGTCGTCCCTCCACTTCATTTTCTACTCCAACTTAGCTTCAATCCAGTTTAGGATAAAACTCCTGAAGATTTACTTTGACTAACCTCGCCCTACATTTTCTACAACTTCACTGGCTTCTTGCCTAAACCTAACAACTGTCACTTTGACCTTTTATGATCTTTCCACAAGTCCTTCCCTAATGCTAACCATCTCGGAGAGCACACCTGTTTCCTCAGATTGTAGGATTACTGCTTTTTTGCAACTTTGAGGATTGTAGTTTGACAATTGGAGTCTTTATTATGCACTTAGATTCCTTTTATTTTAATTCACATAACTTTACTTCATATCTTTTTAGTGTGAACATGAACCTTGCCTTAGCTTATTTCTCAATTATTAGATTGATTCATTCAGTTATTTCTGTTTTCAGTTTTATTCTTGATTGCTATTCATTTCTTGAGTTTTGTACTTATTTAATTAATAAGTAGGGAATAAGATTAGTCATCTTAGACTTTTTCATGTTTTCTTTGGGTTAGATGGGATTTTAAGACAGTCATGATCACACATCCACATCGAAAGCTTTCTCATCTCCTTGGGCATGACCAGTGGACGAGGGCGCTGCGGACGGCGAGCGGCGGCCCGTGCATTACCTTCAACTCCCCAGTTTCAACTGGCCGCTCGACAGACGAGGTGGGAGGAGTAGTCGAGAAGGTTTTTACCCACCTAACTGGTCCAGCTACCTCTGACCTTAACTCTTTCACTGTTAAATTAGGAATGATCTCTTTTTTCCCAATTTGTGACACGTAACACCACCTGATTTGAACATTTCTCAAGTGAAGATCTTCCAGTGAGGCTTCTTTAGCTTCCCGATTAAAGTCTCACATCCACAGACAGGAAATCCTCTCAGATTCTCTGTTTTCACATCAAACTTTGAGAAATATTATAAAAAAACATAATCTTTTACAATCAATACTTTTAGAATTACTCTGTTTTTATTTTTATAACAGTATTTATTTACTCAATTTTGAATGAAATAGCTCTCAATAAAACAACCGTTATGAAAATCTCTGAATGAAAAAACTGAATTATTGATCAGAGGATTTAGAAATATTGCCCCACATTGAGCAGCAAAGAGATCAGTCAGTCAAAGCAAGAGGGTTCACACAAAAATAAGAACATAAAATATATAGAAACAAAATAAAGAATGAAACACCAGAAGCTATGTTGCTATATTTTTCTTAGATGAAAAATATCTAAGAAATAAATATTTAATGTAATATTTATTTACATTAAATATTTAATTTAGGAACCATGACAAGAGAGTTCATCCTTAGATTGTTTGAAGAGTAGAAAATAATGAAATTATGATGTTTTATTTAATTAGATTGATATCTTTAACGCATATTGGCCATAATCTGACTGAATGTTTTTAGACATTAGACACGTCGAGTCTGGGTCCAACAGCGACACCTGGTGGAGGACTGCTTGAAGTGCAGACTAGTGACAGACAGGAGAAGATCATTTGATAAATGAGCTCATTCTTTTTTCCTCAGAGGGTGGAAGGTCTCTGTTCCATCACCCTAATCTTCATCTCCCTCCACAGATTCTCTACTAAGTTGCCACTCTGGCTCAATTTCAAACATATTTCTCAAAATCCACCGAAACATGTTGGTAAGATTAAATATTTGCTATTTGGGATTGAACTGTGCCCTTTTATCTTTCAGTTTGACATTTTTGAGCTCATAGTTTGTTTTATCTGACCTCATGTTGTGTGCTGAGTGAATACATGAATGCAACTGGATATTTATCAAGGGTGTTGTTTGTTTGGTGCTCTGATTCCTGGGAAACAAGAAACTCTTTCCAATGAAAGTTCCAAAGAATCATAATGCAGACAGGATCTGATCCTGATCCTGATCCTGTTCGCTTATTAAGGCCGGGAGGCGTCAGTCTGTTCAAAACAACACTGGAGCTGCAGGCTGACACTCACCAGACAGAGACGTGAAGGTAATTCCTTACCACAAATTTGATGATGATGATGGTTGTCTTGTCATTTTCACATGATGTTTGTGTTGGAATTCATTATGCATTAGTTTTCTGTCTGTAGAAAATAAATTTATCAGCACAGGTTGCATCCCAGTCGCCTCCATCATGAAGATCCTGAGTTTGTCTTGGTTTGGATTCACTGTGTTGACTTTAGTCCATGCAGTCGGTGAGTATTTACTGCAGCAGTATGTGCTGGTATTTTGTTTTTGTTTTTTTTATTTCTTTGAAATATAGAGTAACTACTCTATAGAATAGAAAACCTAAAAATATTAATTACATTTTCTTTTGAGAATAAAATGGCTGCAATTACAGAGAGCCTGGTCGGCTGTCAGATATCTTTGCAGCTGCAGTTCTGGAAAATCTTTGTCTATTTTGCACTTGTTTTGTGTCTGCATCTCTGCATTTTATGGCCATGACCTTTACTTGACCTTATCTATCCTGGGTTAAAATTTCACAATAAGCTCCGTCTGCTGCCAGCTCTTGTGCATGGAGCCCGTTTGTGTGCAAACCTCACTTTTGTGACTCACAAAACAGTTTTTGACTGTTTGTAAACCTTCAGTTTCCTAAACCTGAATAATATAATTTGTTCTAAAGGAACTGAAGTGAATTAAATAGAAATTTTAAAACAGGTGCAACATAAGAGAACCCCATTACTTAGGAACAAAAAACATGTTTTGAAAAGAAATCACATGCAAAGTGTCTCTGGATTCATGTATAATTGTGGAAAATAAAGTTTAAAAGTCTCATAAAATCTATTGATTTAAACAATATTTGCATTTATAAATTATTATATAGATTATATTTATTTATTCATATATTTTCAACCTGTCGGCAGCCATTCCAGTCACAGACGATGATGTTGGTCCAACAGGAGGTAAATGTTTTTCAGTTTTTCTTTCATCAACTATTCTTTGTGTTTCCTGTCAATAAGGGAAACATGACGATGTTTCACAACAAGCTCTGTAGAATCGATACCGTGTGTGTGCAAGTCTCACTTTTATGACTCATAAAGTTGTTTTGATTGCTTAAATAATCTGCAGTGAATTAAATATAGCATTTGAAAGACAATGTTATATTATCTTTCAAATATAACATGAACGTAAAAGTAAAGTACTTAGTTATTTAATTGAAGACTCTTCTTCTAAATTATGCTCTGTCTGCAGACGCTCCGTTCGCTGACCTCTATACTGATCTTCCACGAATCGAAGGCAAGTCTTTTTTATCATTAGTTTTATTTACATTATTCTGTTTGCGTACTTCTTCTTCTTTCTTTGTCAGTTTGACAAAGAAAGAAGATATGAAAGAAGAAGATATGATCATAAACACATTTATAAAACTTTAAATTGTAAATGTAAATATGAACAAAGTGTTTTTCTTTAGATTACGATCATGACAGGATGGATGTAACTGGTCAGTTTCCCCCCATTTTCAACTGATTTAGAATCATATTCTCTAACTTGTCAGCATTAATAAATCTACTATACCTGTAACTATTTAAAGATGGAGACTATCGCTGGCACTTCTCTTGCCCTGATGGATGGACGATGCACAGCACTCAGTGCCTCCTCTTTGTTCCCCAGAATCTGCCCTGGAATGAGGCAAAGGTAACTGAGAAAAGACATTTCACATCAAAATGGTAAAAAATCTCATATTGTTAATTGAATATTGGCTCCAATTAGCTGTTCAAGCTTCTCTATTCATGCTGCTAAATCCTACATAGTTTAGCTCCTTTGTGTTTTTACTAAGTTCACAGTCTCAATGCAAAGCAACTCTTGGTTATTTAGCATTTGGGTCATTTGGACTTGATAAAGCTTTAAAGGAATTCAGGCCTTTTGCCGTTTTCTGGGCTGAACATTTCTGTTGCGCCAGTCACTGAAGACTCACCTGCTGATTTTATAGCGAGTTTAGACACAACAGTGATATTGTTCTCGATTTGGTTTTCAACTGTGTGTAATTTCTGTCTTCTCTTTAGAAAAACTGTGCATCCAAAGGTGAAGGTTCACTTGCTGCTGTGTATAGTGAGATTCAAGCTCATGAGATTTACAAGGAGATGGAAAGTGCTGGGCATCATGGCGGACAAGTGTGGGTTGGAGGCAGAAGAACATCCAAGGTAGATAAATCGTCCTTACACAGTTCAAACCCAGGTTTTATCTTCAATCTGAAGTTGAGTGGGTTTGATTTTTGTCCTGTAGGATTCTTCTTGGTCCTGGGTCGATCCCTCTTTCCCTGGCTTTGCTAGGTTTTGCAATGAGCAAAGTTCCCACCATGAGAACAACTGTCTGCAGATCTCTTTTGGTGGTAAATCAAACTTAAACATTTCATTTCACTTTGAACTCATTCATTTTCTCATTAACAAAATATGCAGAAAAGTGGTTTGTACTGTGGATCACATAACTGAATATTGTGTTTGTCCTGTTTGCAGATCACGGCTCTGGATGCCTGGATGCCACCAAATGTGACGCTGAGCTTCCGTCAGTCTGTGCGATCCTCCTCTACTAGATGAAATGAATCCTCAGTAGATACAAGTTTGCATGGACACCAGCCTGCCATTTCCTACATTTCCTAAAATGTTTCTGCTCTGTTGCTTTAAAAAACAAAAACTGACCAAAAATATACTATATGCTAATTTTAAGTCCTTAGGCACAGACACCTTCTGCTTGTAATGCAAGAAAAAGCAACCTGTCCTTTCTGACAACATTCCAAATAAAATCTTTAGCACTGATAAAAAAATAAAAAAAAAAGTGTGTGTGTGTGTGTCTGTATTAAAGCAACACATTTTTTCCCCTTCCATTTTCTTAGAGTTTCTGTTTCCTCGGATACGGTTAAATAATCTTTCTTGTCAAATTTGTACTGCTTAAATTTAAGTTTTAAAGTTAAAAAAACATCTAACATGCTTTTAAATAAGATTTTATTCTTCCATATGGTAACTTTAGTACGTGTTAGAGCGATTACTGTCGTCACATTCTGCCATCTTCCTAAAGTTTTGCCTTATTAAAACAGCTCTCTCTCTAATTAAACACTTTACTCCTCTTTCTCTGTGAGCAGTGTCTGTGACCTTTGCCCCGCCCCTTTCTGTTTGTGCAGCGTTAGTCTCTCTGATGCGATCTGAGGTCACCGCAGCTCCACATTTCTCCTGACATAGAAACCCAGTGGGCCGAAGTTGGGTTTGGATTTATGTGTTCTCAAAATTATTTTACTTTTTTGACATTTCATGCTGAGCTGTGTCATCAAACTTTGAACATTTTTATGAAAGAACTGTATCAATGTACACAAGAATCCAGAAACAAAATATTCACATTGGAAATCCTTCTGTTAAATATGAGGACAATCCTGCTTTACGCCTCTCTGCTGCTGTTACTTAGTCAACAATATAAACAGTTTTCCTTCGACAAGTAAAATTGACAATAGTGGGATTTTTTCCTGTTGTCACATGCAACTGACAAAAATGTTATCAGTTCATAAGCTTGAAAAAAATTGTATCAACAAACTGCAGGTTGTGAAACAGAACAAACATAACTTCACATGCTGCACATAAAACCAATATTTAGTTTTCCCAAAATTCAAAGGTGGAGATGTTTTCAGAGCAAACAGCTCAGTTACATTGGACCTGATCCAACTTCTTTCTTTCTTTCTTTCTTTCTTTCTTTCTTTCTTTCTTTCTTTCTTTCTTTCTTTCTTTCTTTCTTTCTTTCTTTCTTTCTTTCTTTCTTTCTTTCTTTCTTTCTTTCTTTCTTTCTTGGGAGCCTTTTTAACTATTTACAAGTTTTTAGTAAGAAAAAACAAAAAGTGTAAATGATCTACAGATTGTTTTTCTGTAGATCATGTCACCATTAAAATTCAACTGTTCAGAATGACTTCCAGTGAAATATGATAAAGCTGAATGATAAACAAACAGGTTTTATCCTCAGAGCTTCTTAGTTCATGACCTTGACCTGAAAACGTCTCTGGAGTCATAAACATTTACAGCCCACAGCAACATATTAAAGCACAACCTGCATATGCAGTTCAGGAAACTCATGGAAATCTTCATAGACAACATAAAACACATTTATATTTCATCAGTTTTCTTTTTATATTGATCAATCTGATATTAATTTATCTTTAGGATTTTTTTAAACATTGTTTTATATCTGGATTTACATGAATATTTAAATGTAATCTAAAGACCAGCTTGATGCCAGAACACATCAACATGAACTGTAGTTTATTATTTTATTCATTTCCTAACTGTTCCTCATTTTCTTTCATTGACCTAAATATAATAAGTACAGAGATTTTTCTTCCATGTAACCGTAGAAAAACCCTGTTCATGTTAACATTTACAGGACTCAGTCGTGGAGGAATGCAGATTGAGGCCACTGCCTAGAGGAACCAAAGCTAACGTTCTGTTTCCTCAGAGCTCACAGGAAACACCGGACAGCTGATAGGTGGCAGACTGGAGACAATGTGGTCCCACAACATGCCTGACATAAGATGAGAGTTTTTATGGCAATCTTAATTATTCTACATCTACACACGGCTGCAGCCAATTGCAGCAACTCAATCAAAGTTGGTGATTCAGTTGCATCTCTGTTAAGATGTAACATAGTTGTTACATCTTAACTTCTCTGTAACATTTTGACAGAGATGTTAAGTTGTAACAAAGATGTTATATCTTAACAAATCTGTTAAAACGTAACAGAAGTAAATATGTCAGACTATCCTACAAAGATCTTTCAAGATCATTTACAGAATTAGATTCTTTTGGTCTCGACACACAAGAGGCAACATCAACCTGTCCATTTATGCAAAGAGGAGAAAATTGCTTGTCCCTCTGCAGCAAACCGAATGGCAAATTTGGACATGTGAATTTCCAGATTTGTATTTATAAACTTTTCTAGTGTGTGCGCAAGGAAGCACACACACTAGGGAAGTTGATAAAGTGACATTTTTCAACTTTGTCAAGAAAGTAGAAAAATAATATTTTGTTCCTGTTGTTACTTCCTGCTTTGTATGGATCTATTTGTAACTTGGGCTTGTTTGAAATAAAATCCTAATTTCTTCAGATAAATTGGTGTCCTGGGACTTTTCACTGAAACATCACAAAGGATTCAAAACATCACAACTCAGAACACAAAAACAGGAAATGAATTAATAAGGACAGGAAGTACAAGCTAAATCCTTTTTCCAAAAAAAAATATCAGTAAAAATAATCCCTTATGCTGAAGTCATAAAGTAAAAATCACATCTTTGCTTTAATTTTACTGAAACATTATAGTGTTACTAGTGTATTATTGACAGGTCTGTCAGTGACTGTATATAAGAGCAGCTGTTTCCAGGACCTCCAGACAGAAGAGCTGAAGCTTGTCTGATGCTGAAGTGAAGGAAAAAAGGTAATTTTGATGCTGCTTTGGTAAAAAGATTTGATCTCAGTTCAACTACGTCTTTATTGAGTTGAGACTGTTTGTGTTTTTTGAAGGTGATCTTCAATCTGCATCATGATGACTCTGAATGTACTGTTTGTGTTTTTTGAAGGTGATCTTCAATCTGCATCATGATGACTCTGAATGTAATAATGTAATTAAATAGGGTTTCATAATTATGTTTTATTTTGAATTATTATAGTATTATAATGAACTATAATTGAACAACACATTTGACTGTGTATTCAAAAAAATCTAATCAAGAAGAGCCGTTGCATTCAGATCATCCACCATTTCAGATTTTACGTACTTTCTTAAACTCTCTCAAATATTAAGTCGTTTTTTAAGGGCAAATTTTTCAACAAAGCTGATGGAAGATCTGCAGAAACATTTTTAGGAAAAATCTGCTTTGACTCTCAGAAAACAGTAAATGGGAGCAAAAACATTATTGAAATAATTTTGCTATGGATGAATTTGAGGTGGGTTGAGGTGGCTATAATCCATCCATTCAAACGTCCAAAATTCATGCAAGCCGAATCTCCAGTTATATTAATGTTACATTTTATTAGGCATCATTTGTGCAATTGATACTCATTATCAAAAGTTAAGAAAGAAGTAAAATGTAAAATGAAGAAGCCAAGCTCATGTTTTTCATTGGGTGATGTTTGATTTATATTTCTGATCATCCAGGTGAGGTGACACATCAGCAGGTATAAATAACGGAGTCTGAACGTCGGAGACACAGAGGAGAAGCAGAAGTTAGGAATCAAGTTCATTCCAGCTGCAGGTGAGAGATGAACGAATGAATTCATTTCCATCTGTGTTTGGACACTAAAGTTTCTCTATGTTTTACATTGACAGGGAATTTTATTGTACTGCAAGTCAGACTCCAGATTTTCACGCAGATTTTTTTTCTTCACTATTTTAGCTTTCAACTGAATGTTTTATTTATATAGTTTTTGTATCCTGTCATTATTTCTGCAGGAGACAGCCTTACACATCACGATGGAATGAAATTTACCACCTTTGACAAAGACCAGGACCAGTTGAGCGGCAACTGTGCCAAAAAATTTCTCGGTGCTTTCTGGTACAGAGGTTGCTACCAGGCAAACCCTGACGGGATTTATCGCTGGGGGGCTGATGACACACTCTATGCTATTGGAGTGGAATGGCTTCAATGGAAGGGAAATGATTACTCCCTGAAGAGCATCAGCATGAAGATCCGTCGTCTCTCTTAAATCTGCAGGTCAAAAATCCAGTAAAAAATAATGAGTTGCATCTTCTTATAATCAACCATCAACTTTTGGCTTCAAACATGAATCAAAAGTTCACTTGATTACTAATAAATATAATCCAGTTGATTGTGCTTTAAATTTTTGGTGAGAGTTTGCTACCTGTAATCAATTTATCTCTGATAATAAATAAGATGCCAGCAGCAATATTTGTGTGTCTGGATTTTTTTACATGTAAAAATTAAAATAAGCCAGTTTTAAAACAGAAAATGGGCCAGATGGAAACATTTTCAGAATCAAACATCTTGGTTAAATGCAATTAATTGAAAAAAACTAGATCGTCCATGATTCTAAATGTTATGCTCAACTGTGTCAATGTCAACCTTTATGCCTGTTTAATGATGTTTATGTCACTCCCAGAAAAAATAAAGTTTATCTGATGTTAGCTAAGACAAAGAAATTGAGTTTAATTGGATTTTTAATCAGAAAACAATCAGGAAGCAAAACAAGAACAGCAGAAAGTCATCAGTTTGGTTTCCTGACAATAAAATGTAAAAAACCAAAGTTCAAGAATTTGATCTTATAATTTTAGGAGCACAATAAATATTCATAGTTTAACCATTTATAATGGCCATACAATATTCGTCAATGTGTTGAAAAACCAAATTACATGATTTTTAGACTCTGGAGATGTATTGATAGATTTGATCAGGTTGTTATGATATGAAGTGAAAGACTCACTGAATGCAGAAGCACAGTGGATATTAAACAATTCACTGATTGTTCCTTTTCTGACCCATAGTGCAGATGTTTGGGGAAATGCCTGTAATGTAGATTCAAATTCTATTTTTATTTTTGTAAATTATGGAAATTAAAGCAGAAAATGCTGCTGAGCTCCAACAAATCCATTGTTCTCAAAACTTAAAATGAATATTTTTTGGTGGACTATTATATCCTGTAGTAAAGTAATGAAATGAAGAGAGTAGTTTGAATGTTAATGTAAACTTCAGGTGATAATCTGAAAAGAAAAACGTAATTTGGTTAAATGACTCTTAAGTTTTCATTACCAAAGAAACTGGCGTTGGGTCTATTTTGGTTTCCAACCTGCAAAGAATCAACCAAAGACACAAATTACTCTTCTGCAGAAGAGGTGACCAGAGCCAGATGCAGAGAACCGCTATCAAACACCGTCTGGAGTCTCCTCCACCGGCTCTCAGTCCCCATCTGCCTTTTATTATGTTTACAAGGAAAGAGGTTGGGCTTTTTCACACAGTCACACAAACAATTGATCAATAACCTTCACCACAAGACGTTTTAGGACCTTTTGTGAACGTACCCTTACGAGGACACAAGGCTGACCGTTATAAATCAGCTTCACAGGCAGCTGTTGACACAGACAGCTAATGATGAAAGCAGCCGATAACACAAGCATGTGTAAACATTTCTAACCCCCAAGCAAACTTCTGAAAAAACAATTAATATTGTACCACAAAAGAAAGGAGTCAAGTAAACAACACACAGAATAATAATATGAAAACATAACCTTTCAAATAAACTCATTAGTAAATGAACTTAGACAATTTTTCTAACAACTGGATATGGGTCATTCTTTCAGAAACTATTCATGCATTTTAATAACTTTGCTGAGTCATTTTTTACCAGGTAAAAGTTGCAAATGGATCCATATGAATAAACCAGCTGGGCCTCAAACCCTAATTTGGATTTTTCCCAAGCTGATATGTGCCACTACAATTCCTTTTATGATTTGATTTGCAAACGCAACATAATGTAGAGCATTAATACAAATTGAAAAGCTTGCATTTTTTTTCACAATGAAGCTGCAAAGGTTTGGAAGAATCTTTTCCTAATCAGTGCAAATATAAACTTTAGATGTTCTAAATTTTCATTGCAACTGGAAATTTTTCCAGCATAAATGTTGTATGTCTGAATATTTAAGATAAAACAATAGAAACAGTTTTAAAGCCTGTAACCATATATATCAGATATATGTGGTTTATATATGCAGTACAACCATTATCTAAGAAACTTGACACCTCATAACTGACATTGGAAAAAGAATTGAATGAACAGATTCACCCAGCGGTGACTTGCTTAGTGAAAGTCTCAAATCTTCCAAGTCATGCTGTTTCAATTTGACCTCTTACTCAGTACTCGCTCCCTCTCCTGTGCTTCCATGTGAAGGCGAGGTAAAGGCCAAGGGGGCACCTGAGGTTCTGCCAACCATTTGGGCAAAGCAAGGCAACTTTATTTATTCAGCTCCTTTCAGCCAAAGACTATTCAAAGTGTAAGGTATTTTCCTCAAACCTACAAAAATAAAAACCACAGACAACGTATATGAATTATATGGTCAAGCTTTTGCAAAAGGAGAAGTCTCCTTGAACAACTTCTTTAAGTCGTTCACAGAGAGTTCTGATCTGCTTTCACGTGAGCTCCTTCTTTTATTGTCAAAGAAAGACAGTCAAAGGGGGCAGTCAGGAAACAACAGAGGTAGTAAAATACTTAACAGCAATTCAGTTGCAGGTGTCTAATTTACAATCCGAGCCTAGTTCAGCTCTAGGTCAAATTATCATCTAAAGAATGGGTAGATAAACATCAAAAGAATTTACGATCTAAAAACCACTTGGCTTGACTTTCTCACATGAAGAAGATAACAGACAGCAGTAACCTCCAGGTCAGTTTATACACACATAAGGAAGAGAACACTTTAAACTAAAAATCACAATAATACTGATTAACATTAGACTGAATATGAACTAAAGTAATAACAAAATGATAATACATAAAAATATCTAACACAAAGTGCTTGTACAAGAAAATTAAAAACAAACAAACTAAAATCATGTAACTTTTTACATGTTTTTAAGTAAGAAAAAACAAAAAGTGTAAATGTTCTACAGATTGTTTTTCTGTAGATCATGTCACCATTAAAATTCAACCGTTCAGAATGACTTCCAGTGAAATATGATAAAGCTGAATGATAAACAAACAGGTTTTATCCTCAGAGCTTCTGAGTTCATGACCTTGACCTGAAAACCTCTCTGGAGTCATAAACATTTACAGCCCACAGCAACATATTAAAGCACAACCTGCATATGCAGTTCAGGAAACTCATGGAAATCTTCATAGACAACATAAAACACATTTATATTTCATCAGTTTTCTTTTTATATTGATCAATCTGATATTAATTTATTCTGAGGAATATTTTTATAACATTGTTTTATGTCTGGATTTCCATGAATATTTAAACATAATCTAAAGACCAGCTTTATGCCAGAACACATCAATGTGAGCTGTAATTTATTATTTTACTAATTTCCTACGTTTTTCTCATTTTCTTTCATTGACCTAAATATAATAAGTACAAATATTTTCCTTCCATGTAACCGCAGAATAACCCTGTCCGTGTTAACATTTGCTGAGATTCTTTAGAAACTCAGGTATCGATAATCAGCTGCAGGCATTGATGAACAACCTGACTACTCTGTCTCCATGGTAACATGGTGAAGGTGCAGGCACTCAGTGTGTCAATTTGATCATGTTTGATCCATAAACACATCCCTGCTCCAACTTAACTGAATCAACTGATTCCTGATTGTTGGAGCAGGAAGTCATCCTGATGTCCTGCAACTTTTAGATGCTTCAACACACCTGGCTCCAATACCAGCTCATCAACACAGCTCTGCAGAGCCTCACTGCACGCTAGTGAGACAGTTTAATTAAAGTCTTTAGGTCAAGACTGAAACTTGCAGGACTCGGGTCGTGGAGGAATGCAGATTGAGGCCACTGCCTAGAGGAACCAAAGCTAACGTTCTGTTTCCTCAGAGCTCACAGGAAACACCGGACAGCTGATAGGTGGCAGACTGGAGACAATGTGGTCCCACAACATGCCTGATGTAAAGATGAGAGTTTTTGTGGCAATCTTAATTATTCTTCAGTGACATACAGCTGCAGCAATATGTTCAGGTGTAACAGAGGTAAATATGTCAGACTATCCTACAGAGATCTTTCAAGATCATTTACAGAATTAAATTCTTTTGGTCTCGACACACAAGAGGCAACATGAGTTTTCAATCAAGTCTTTTGCCAAAGTAGAAGACATAGCAAACCACTTCTTCAAGGTGTCTGCCATGCGTTCTGACTTTCTGCATCAAATCGGTCTTTCATTACAAAGCATAGCAGGAAAGGAATGTGGAGGGAGGACAAAGGAAGATCTACACACAGGCCGTTTAAATAGTATCCAAAGAGAAGAAGCAGCTGCAGCTCCAAGGTCTAACAAATCCCTTCTTTCTGGGATGTGTATACTAAATCTATGAATGGAAAACCAACTAGTAAAACTAGAAATGTAAGAATGATAACAAAACATAATTATTCTAACAACAAAAAAGTAGAAAAAAACATTTTGTTGCTGTCTCTGCTTCCTAGTTTGTATGGATCTATTTGTAACTTGGGCTTGTTTGAAATAAAATCCTAATTTCTTCAGATAAATTTGTGTCCTGGGACTTTTCACTGAAACATCACAAAGGACTTAAAACATCACAACTCAGAACACAAAAACAGGAAATGAATTAATCAGGTCAGGAAGTACAAGCTATATCCTTTTCCACAAAACTTTATCATTGAAAATAATCCCTTATATTGAAGTCATAAAGTACAAATCAAGTCTTTGATAATGTTCTCTGGAACATTATCCTGTTACGAGTGTATTATTGACAGATGTATCCACATTTCCTGGTCCTTCAGTGACTGTATATAAGAGCAGCTGTTTCCAGGACCTCCAGACAGAAGAGCTGAAGCTTGTCTGACGCTGAAGTGAAGGAAAAAAGGTAATTTTGACTCTGCTTTAGTAAAACGCTTTAATCTAACTTCAATTATTTCTGCATTGAGCTGAGACTGTTTGTGTTTTTTGAAGGTGATCTTCAATCTGCATCATGATGACTCTGAAGGTACTGATGCTTCTTTGTGCCTTGACGGCTCTGAGTCAAGCTGCAGGTGAGTTTCTCTGACTTGCTGTCGATTCACATTAAGGGAGACATTTATTTAGAATCAGAAGGAAGAGATAAAACTGTTTGAATGTTTGTGTTTTATCCAGGAAGCTAAAAAAGACTGTTACTGATAACGATTCTTCATTTCTACAGTCTACAGTAATAACAAGAAAACTTTCAAAAACCTTTTTACATCCATCCATTTTCCGTCATCCTTCTCCCTAACGGGGTCGGGAGTTAACCTTTTTACAATAGATATAAATTCTTGAATGTTTTATGATTGTAAAGATATTCAATGATCACAACCTGGACCTTTCCCAGGTGCCAGTGAAGAAACTAACATTGAGGAAACTTTTTATGAAGGTATGTTCATGGGGTTTATTTTCAAATGCGTCTCTTTTACCTAAAATGAGTCAAATGAATTATTTTAGGGGATGAAGTCTAACTCTGATCTTTGCTAAACTAATCTCTTCTTCCTGAAGCCGAAGCTGGAAACTGGACAGATGCAGCAGGTCAGCGACTTTTTCACCTCATTTTAGATATATTTGTTATTCTCTGCTATATGAAGAGGGAAATAATGTTAGGCTTATTTTATGTATAAATTTTAGATGTAGAAAATGAACCAGAAGTGGAGGAGGCTGCTCCACAGGGTGAGTTAAGTTTCCATTTATATCCCTGATTTTACCCCTGGAATTATTTCCATCTACAGAAACTCTGAACTATTGTTAGTCACTAACAGTCAATGTGGTCAACAACTTTGAATAATTTTGTTTCTCTCTGCTCCAAAGAAAAATGGGATATAAATATTTACATCTTTGATGAATTTGGGATCATCTCTGGTAGAAGAAAGTAGAAGAAAATTATAGCCTAAGAAAAAACTTTTATACTGCTGGAGTAATACGTCTCATCCGCACATAATCCATATGACTTCGTACCTTCCTTGATTTTCCTTGTAGATTTTGGGTCTGGTGAATTATTTCTGTACTTTTGTTGCATGCTATGGAGAATAATTTTGTTCAACAATGCAATTATGAACTATTGTCAATTTACTGAGTCCCACAGCATCATAGGTCCTCCACCAGGTTTACATTTTCCTTGTTTTAGGTCATATATGTCTAGAGAGTTGTAGGTTTTAGCCTGGTTGAGTTTGATAAACTCCATGTTACGATGTTGTTACTCTGTCACAATGAAGTGTAATAAATATCACTTTCACTGTGCATTATGTCTGGAATATGATGATCTATGTGAAGAGTTGGGCTGAGTCTGCATCTGTTTGTCTGCAGCAGCAAGTGATGTGTCTGTCACTTCTTGTCCTGCTGGTTGGAGCCAGTTCAACCGTCGCTGCTTCATCTTCATCCCAAGAACCATGAGTTGGGCGGCAGCCCAGGTGATCAGAGTCGAAATGTTTCCTTAAACATTTCTGATTTGGTTTTTATTACCTGAGTCCCTCTCCTGCTTTAACTCATGAACTCTCTGTCTGTCTGGGCTGCAGAGAAACTGCGTGTCTTTGCAGGGAACCCTTGCATCCGTCCACAGCTTTCAGGAGTACCATTACATTCAGAGGTTGATAACAGCTGCAACTCACGGATCACCAGAAACATGGATTGGAGGCTCTGATGCTCAGGAGGTAAATTCACCCAGGATAAAAGGACTGTCAGGTAATGTGTGAAGTTTATATGAACATTTATAATCTGTTAAATTCCAGGAGGGCGTGTGGCTGTGGAGCGATGGGAGTCCCTTCTTCTACTCAAACTGGTGCAGTGGAGAGCCAAATAATGACAGAGACCAGGACTGCCTTCAAATGAACTATGGAGGTGAATAAACTGAATTTCCACATGAGGTTTATAATGCCAGGCATTTGGTAGATTGTAAAAATCATCCATTTATGTGTAGTAAATCCATTGGACTGGATGAGCTGTGCAGGAAGCTTCACAGCTTTGCTTTGAATAAAGTTTCAGTGATTCTTCTCGTTTCTTGCAGGATCCAAGTGCTGGGATGACGTGTGGTGCAACACTTATCGTCCGTCAGTCTGTGCCAAAAACATCTGAGGTCTCACAGCGACAGAAATCCAACCAACAGGACTGGATGTCTTGTAACGTGTGTCTGCTTTTACATTTTAGCGATCAAACTTGATTCAAAATTGAAAAAGTTTTAAATGATTTTCTATGTATGATAATTAAATAATCAAGAATCAACTTGTATTTGTATTTAAAACAGACCTGGTTTGTATTTGTATTTGTGTCATTATATCTCATGTTTTTGGTATGTATTTTAGAAATTAAACTTTTGGCTGGACTGTGCATCATAGAAGCCTTTTAATTAGCATGTTTGTTTGTTTTTTTTTCTTTTCATGAAATAAAAATGACTCAAGCCTTGTTTAGCTCCTTCAGTATAACTTTCAAAGTGATGTCTCTCATCTACTGGCTGTTGGCTTAGATTAATAGATAATGATAATGGATTCTGCATCCTAGACTGAAATGCCATTTGGGCTCAAGATTTAAGAAGCATTGGGTTTTCCTATTTCTGCTGCCTAATTTTAATCTTGTATTTTATTTTATTAGGAATAAATGTTTCATAATAATTTAAAGGTCAAAATTTGAGGCTTAAAGAAAATGTGAACTGTTTTTCCTGTTGTTGAATGAAGCTACAAACGAATAAATATAAATTTATTAACGTATTATTATTTTTTCTGGATCTAATCCTCACTAGTTTTACTAGTTGGGCGTTTAATCAGAGTTACTTCAGTTATTTATACTCATGATCAAATGTTCAGGAAGTTAAGCTTAAAAAAATAGTGGAATATTAGCATGATGGCGCCACTGGTGTCAGATGACATGACACACATTGGTGTCACGTATCATGTCATTGGTATGTTTACACTAATGGTGCCATCCCATATCGTCTGACACCACTGGGTGCTCCAGTGTTGCAGTTAAATAAATACTACTTGTGCGAAAATGTCAACACTTTTCTAATAACCTGTCTTGGGACTGTTTGACAAGCGTTATGGTTTTCAGTTATTACACTGCCACGTTCCTGCTTGTAGAATTTGCTTTAAATAATGATGAAAAAAGTCTTCAGTGACTGAAGCCCAAACATAAGCTTCATTATTTTGTAGATAGTAGAATTATGGCATTTGTGTTTGGGGTGATGTTTGTGTGTTGGATGGGAAAGCCATGCGGGGGAATTCATGTTGAGGCTTGTTACACTGCATTATGTAATAATGTAATAAAATTGGGTTTCATTATTGTATTATATATATATATATATAATTATTATATTATTATAATAAACTAATTTGTCTTTGTATTCAAATAGCAACTCAAGAAGAGCCTTTGCATTCAGATCATCAACCATTTCAGATTTTACGTACTTCCTTAAACTCTCAAACATTAAGTCCTCTTGTAAGGGCAAATTTTTTCAACAACGCTGCAGAAACATGTTAAGTAAAACTCTGCTTTGACTCTCATAAAACAGTAAATGGTTGCAAAACATTAACTGAAATGATTTTGCTATAGATGAACTTTAGGTGAGGTGAGGTGGGGCGGCTATCATCCATCCATTCAACCGTCCAAAATCCATGCAAGCCGCATCTCCAGTTATATTATTGTAACATTACATTATTGTGTCATGAGTTCATTAATTTTTGGTTTATAGTTTTCAAAAATGTTCTCCTGTTCAACAATTTGGTGGTAATGGTTTATTTTTCACAGTTTATACACCTTTGAAGCTATTGTAGGAATATTGAATTACTTCACAACACATTGACAGCCTAACTTTAACTGTTTGCATATGCAGTCATCTGCATGTGCTCTGAACATGGAAGTTTGTCAGGTCAAATGTAAATACTCCAATTTATGTTTAGGCAGGTAATTAATAAATCATTTCTCTACTGATATTTTTATGTTCTGATGTAATATTTACATTTTAAACATTGAGTTTCTGTTGGGGAAGGAGCCTCAGCTGTCGGTCTCACCTCAACTGTTTTTTATGACTTGGATTGTTTGCAATGCTCTGCGTACACATGTATTATAACTGCAGTTTTAATTGTTTTAATTTATTTCTGAATATTTTTTAATCACTAAGCAGCCAAAGCACTGCAAAGACCTTTTGTAATACCTACATTTATTACTCATGCATTAAAATCATGTTAAAAAGTTCTGCAAGTCTCACCATGAATTCCTCAACAATCCTCCGCATTAACCTTGCTGCATTAGATGGGGATAGAAAGTGATAAACTTGTGCAGCTTTCCAAGACCTGCAGAAACGTCTCTTTCATCCTTGATCCACATTAAACAGGAAGTCCACCATCTTGGATTGAAATTGTGATTTTGATCTCATTTAACTCATCCTACAGACTCTGGTTGATCGGCTTTTCATTTGTCCAGTTTGCTCATGGGGCATCGGGGATTTAAACTGATCAAAATGGAGTTTACCAGCATGCTGAAGAAATGCAAGGCACATCATGTCTCCAGTACTGACACCTTTCGGTGGATAGTGTGAATGTAGCAGCGTGACGAAGTCGGACATAATGGCATGCAACAGCAAGATGTTTGATCGGTTGAATTTGGTTCTGGTCGATATCAACCGCATTAGATATGATCAATATGATCAATTCTAATCCAATCCCCATCAGGATGATGGCCAATGTGTGTGGCGTGTTGGTGTTGGGTCAGATTTCTTCCAGGATACAGATTATTGACTAAAAGGCCTGGTGACATGACTGAGTAAATATGTGTATTAGAAAAGATACAACATTTTTAGAAGCCGGGCATGAAAATTGTTTGCTTACATCATCTTTTCCATTTCATCCACACATTAGTCCAGATCCTGGATCCAGTATTTGCTCTATAAAATGAAGAAGCCAAGCTCATGTTTTTCATTGGGTGATGTTTGATTTGCATTTCTGATCATCCAGGTGAGGTGACACATCAGCAGGTATAAATAACGGAGTCTGAACGTCGGAGACACAGAGGAGAAGCAGAAGTTTGGAATCAAGTTCATTCCAGCTGCAGGTGAGAGATGAACGAATGAATTCATTTCCATCTGTGTTTGGACACTAAAGTTTCTCTGTGTTTTACATTGAGAGGGAATTTCATTGTACTGCAAGTCAGACTCCAGATTTTCATCAATTTTGATCAATTTATCCAGATCAACAGTAAAGATGAAGGTAAGCCTCTAACTTGCACTGTAAACAAAATTCTGTAACTGAATTAATTATTTGATGATGGATAATGTAGGAAATATTAAAAATAATTGATCTATTTTTATTTATTTCAACAAGGAAAGGTTTTTTTATATTTAAAATCTTAGCATCAAATGAGCAAAATAAAAATCAGCACAGAGACATTGTACATAAAATGTAAAAATTTTGAAACATCAATGATGATTAGATTATGAATACAAACACAAATAACATATTTAACAATGTAGTCAATAAATGTAAAAATCAAACAACTTATAGTGAGTTTGTTGACTATTTAAAATGTTTGGTATTTTGTTCAGTCACTGAAATGTTGAGTGAATTTGAGTGTTTAAATGTATTCAGACACTAAATGAATGTAAACACTGAACATAGTTTTGGCTCTGGAAATAACATTTCTTAACAGGACTGATCAAATGAGTTGTTAGAAAATGGAGGGTCAAACCAACCAGAAACCTTTAAGGCAGAATTCAGCATAATTCTGACTGAAAATCTGGCAGCACAGCTTACAGGCCACATGCAGGACAAGAACAGGGATCAGGTTTAATCTAACTAAATGAAAGTTAATCAGTTTCTCTGATGATGTTCAGAAGGTGCCATGTTCTGTCTTCCAGCTGTTATCACTTCTCTTCCTCTTGGCTCCACTGCTGATCAGCTGTGAAGCGGCTGAGGACAAACTGCCAGTTGACTGTAATGACATCTACAATCAGGATAATAATCTTCCCAGTGGAGTTTACATCATCTATCCAAGTGGATCTACATCTGCTATTCAGGTGAACTTTACGTTTGGTTTGTTCATAAAAATGAAGATCCAGATTAAAGTTCTCTGCAGGACCAAGACTGGAGGTTTATCTGTTAACAATGCTGGGGATGTCTTTACTTCATCTTCATACACATCACATAAACTGACTAATTGAAACTTAACTTTCTTGATGTTTAGTATCTTGTTTCAGTTCAAGCTCCAGTTTGTTTCTCCTATAACCAAAGCAGTTATTTATTGAGAAGAAATTTTATTTAATTATAAGTTCACTTATTACTGAGGCAATGATAATATTTATTTTTCCACATAAAGTGTGACATTGCATTGCACAATAAAAACTGGATCAATTCATGAATGTGTTTGTGTGAAGGCTTACTGCGACATGGACTCAGAGGGAAGCTGGACGGTGAGTCCATCTCTACTCTACATAAACTCTGTTTACAGTTCAACTTGGTTTATCTCAGGATTCTTGGAGGTTTTCATCCAACAAACATCAAGTTCTGTTGAAAGAAGAGTCTTTATTTTCCTTCCATTTTCACCTGCCTGAGATAAGATTTGATCAGTTTTGTCATGTTAAATATTGATGATTGATATCAATTCAGAGTTGGTACAACCCACTTCCTTTTCACCCTGAGTGTGTCAGTGAGAACGTTGTTCACTTCTTGAACAGATTCCTTTGTTGTTCCAGGTTTTCCAGAGGAAGATGGATGGCTCTGTAAACTTCTACAGGCCCTGGGCGGAGTACAAGAGAGGCTTTGGAAACGCTGCTGGAGAGTACTGGCTGGGTGAGACACAAACCTAAACACTTAGTCAATGTATGGTTTGTTTAACTATTTATAACATTAACAATATAGCTACATTTTTCAACATCCATTTTTTTGCAAGACTTTCTTCTTCACTATTGTGTTGTGAAGTGATGGTGTATTTACACCAGGTACAGGACAGAGAAGGTGAAAATTCATGCCTTTAATGATCCCTTTAACATTTTAACTCACTTCCTTCAAACCCAAATTAACCAGGTGTTTAAAAGTCTCAGAAAAATCGTATATTAATGGCTTTCATCTCTGTGCAGGTAACATTAACAACATCCATTAACATCCATTGAATTGACACGGACTTCAGAACTATGAACTGATGGTCGACATGGAGGACTTTGAAGGAAATAAAAAGTTTGCCCTTTACTCTTCATTTTACAGTCTATGCTGAGTATGAGGGTTACCTTTTGCGTGTGAGTGGTTTCAACAACAAAGGGGCGCTGGTGAGTCATGAGAAAAAAAACATATTCTTTCTGTACTAGACAGGAAGGACTTATGAATGATACCCCATCACTAGTTATTCCTTTGGAAACATAAATAATTAAACTTGTGCTGGGTCTGAAAGTAGAGCAATGAGTCTGGAAATATAGAGCAAGGCACCGAGGCGTGGATCCCTGAGGAACTATAATAGTAATACTCATAATAATAATAAAGCTATTTTGCTGCAGTTAGACCATCAGGATTGAGGAAAAGACATCCTGATTGGATTAAATGTGTTGTGTCAGTTATATCTAAATCCAGAGATTTTGTTCTTCTGGTTCTGAAGCAGGAAACAGATTGATGTTGGTAGTTCATAGCAAAAAACTTGATCACAGTAAATTGAATTGATCTCACAGAAAATAATATAGTAAGACATTAACATAACCTGTTATGATTTATTTCACAAACCATAAACAACTTTTCATGAAGCCAGTGTTTTTTTATGTATTGAAATTACAATTTTGTGTCGGATCACACAGTTTTTTTTGTTTTTGTTTTTTTACTATTGAAGCTTTCAACTAAATGTCTTTTTCTTATTCATACAATTTTTGTATCCTGTTATTATTTCTGCAGGAAACAGCCTTGCCTATCACAACGGAATGAAATTTACCACTTTTGACAAAGACCAGGACAAGAGGGGCGAGAACTGTGCCAAAAAACATCTTGGTGCTTTCTGGTACAAGGCTTGCTACCAGGCAAACCCTAACGGAGTTTATCGCTGGGGGGCTTACAAGGCAAACGTTTATACTGGAGTGGAATGGCTTCAATGGAAGGGAAATAATTACTCCCTGAAGAGCATCAGCATGAAGATCCGTCCTGCCAAGTAAATCTGCAGATCAAACATCCAGCAAAAAATAATGAGATGCTTCTTCTTATAATCAACCATCAACTTTTGGCTTCAAACATGAGTCAAAAGTTCACTTGATTGCTAATAAATATAATAATGTTGATTGTGCTTTAAATTTTTGGTGAGAGTTTGCTCCCTGTAATCAATTTATCTCTGATAATAAATAAGATGCCAGCAGCAATATGTGTTTCTGGATTGTTTCAGTTTTAAAACAGAAAATGGGCCAAATGGAAACATTTTCAGAATCAAACCTTTTGGTTAAATGCAATTAACCATAATTGAACTATTGTTAATTGCTAGATCTTCCATAATTCTAAATGTTATGCTCAACTGTGTCAATGTCAATCTTTATGTCTGTTTAATGATGTTTATGTCACTCCCAGAAAAAATTAAGTTCATCTGATGTTAGCTAAGACAAAGAAATGGAGTTTAATTGGAGTTTTGTCAGAAAACAATCAGGAAGCAAAACAAGAACAGCAGAAAGTCATCAGTTTGGTTTCCTGACAATAAAATGTAAAAAAAAAAAAAAAAAGTTCAAGAATTTGATCTAATAATTTCAGGAGCACAATAAATAATCAAATTTTAACCATTTATAATGGCCATACAATATTCATTGTGTTGAAAATGTGTTGAAAAAACAAATTACATAATTTTTAGACTCTGGAGATGTATTGATAGATTTGATCAGGTTGAAGAAAGTTGTGTTGTTATGTGAAGTGAAAGACTCGCTGAATGCAGAAGCGCAGTGGATATTACACAATTCACTGACTGTTCCTTTTCTGACCCATAGTGCAGATGTTTGGGGAAATGCCGATAATGCAGATTCAAATTCTATTTTTATTTTTCCAAATTACAGAAATTAAAAGCAGAAAATGATGCAGAGCTCCAACAAATCCATTATTCTTCAACTTACAATTAATATTTCTTGGTGGACTATTTTATCCTGTAGTAAAGTAATGAAATGAAGAGGGTAGTTTGAATGTTAATGGTGATAATCTGAAAAGAAAAAAGTAATTTTGTTTAATAACTTTTAAGTTTAGAGTACCAAGAACTGGATATCGGTCATTCTTTCGAAAACTTTTTATGCATTTTAATAACTTTGCTGAGTAGTTTTTTCCCAGGTAAAAGTTGCAAATGGATCCATATGAATAAACCAGCTGGGCCTCAAACTAAATTTGGATTTTTCCCAAGCTGATATGTGCCACTACAATTTATTTTATGGTTTTATTTGCAAACACAACATAATGTAGAGCATTAATACTAATTGAAAACCATGCACTTTATACAGTCTGACAAATAACCAGTGGAAAAATATGGAATATATTGGTATAATAAAAATGGTAAATGGACTGAACTTATATAGCGACCACTCAAAGCGCTTTACACTAGAGTCACATTCAACCATTTGCACTCACATTCATACATTGATACGCAGATCGGTAGGGAATTGGGGGTTAAGTTGCCCAGAGGTACATCGACATGTAGTTAAAAACAAAAAAATAATTATTTCATCTACTATTAGAGGATGCCCATTTTTCAAGTCACACGTTTTTTTTATTCTGTTATTTGTGAACTACATAATTATCCCAATGTTTAATATTCACTGCAAAAGCTGCATTTACATGCAACCTAAACTAAATATTTTAGGTCTCCTGGTACTTTGTTTTCCACTCAATCACAATCAACAGCATGCAGCTATGAAGTATAAATCATGTGTTGATGTGGCCTGAGAATATATATGATTCATCTCAAATGATAAAATCAAACTTGAGTTTTTATTCAGATCATTTTTGTCAAGATAAAACATGAGGAGGATCTTCTAAAGTTGAAAGTAAAACCATTATCTAAAAGCCTTAACACCTCATATCTGATGTTGAGCCAAAGGAAAAGGCTGCCATAAGTAAATAAATTACATTTCCTTTTTTGATAACAGATTTTATGTGATAGTTATGCAGAAATAATAAGTAACACTGGTTTACACATTAAACATTTTTATTTATTGTAACGTTTGATCAAACAATCTGACAAATGCATTTAAACTAGTTTCCTTTTTGTCTTTAATATCTGTTTTAAATACAGATATTCATATTTTTTATATGCAATGCTTTTATCCTTGTTATTGTCTTGACACTCTTTAAGAAAAACACCAACACCTCTGTGTTTTTGACACACAAAGTGCATCATTTCTAGAGAAATAGCCATCAGAAGTTTCTGACACAGATAAATGGTCTTCGAAAGTAACACTGCGCATCGTCCCAGCATCTGTGCCCTGCAGGAAAACAGACAAAAACACGATGAATTGTAGAAAGATCTGAAGTCTGAAATGTAGAAGCAATCAGTAAATTTGTTGTGAGAGTCTGATCATCTCTACAATTAATTATGTAACTGTTAACCTTTACAATTAGCATCACCTAGATGAGATCACTTCACTTACGACTGAAGTTCATCTGCAAACAGTCCTGACCAAAGAGGTTGTTGGGTTCAAATTGACACCAGTTTCCATAGTGAAAAGGGCTTCCGTCCACCCAGCGCCAGTGGCGCTCCTGAAAGGTAAAACCATCTGAGTAAAAGATTTAAATGTATTTTTCTGAAGGGCTGACACATAAGGTGCACATGTGAAATTACCCATTGTATGTCATTGCCTCCAATCCAGACTGCAGATCGCCCCCGGCCTGCAGCTAATATCATCCTCACAAGCTGATTATTCACCTCGTAGTCATGGACTGATGCAAGGTGTGCATTTATGGACCTGCAGTTCGACTGCAGTGGAGAAGAGGAGACCAGTTACACCAATACAAGAAGGAGATGGTTTGCGAGAAAATAAAAGTTAAGTTAATCAAAGGTCACCTGAGCTCTGTGCCAATTGGCAGCGAATGGAAAGACGTGGTAGCAGCGACCTTTGACCCGGGTCCAGCCAGAAGAACAGGATCCTGAACGTTGGACTGTTCCATTCAGAGCTTGAAACAAACAGACAACGTCCCAGGTAAATTATTTATAATATTCAGCTGGTAGTTTTAATTATGCGCTGCTGGGACAAAAATGTCGAGGAAAAAACAACTCAGCTGGGAACTGGAAAAAATTCACCAGTCTTAGTAAAATCAACAATCATTGCTTTCTGATATAAATGCATGGGAATATTTCATGCAATAAAAGACGTAAAAATAAGCATGGACACCAAAACTGAACCTGAACTGTGTTAAAAACGATTTCATATATAAGTTTGCTTCCCTGTGTGCCTGAGGAAACGTCTCAGTCTGATTTAGTCGCCACTCTGCAACATTCAGATGTTTAAAAACCCAACATCAGGATTAGGACTAATGAAGCTTAAGAAAAGACTAGTGATTGTTTTATTATTATTTATTTTTGATGATTTTAGTTATTTAAGTTATTCACTTGCTAGAGAGCCTGTCTTCAGGAAGGAAGCTGAACTTTCTGAATTCAGGTGTCTTGGTTGAAACTAAATTGTTCCTCTTGCTGCAAAACAAAACTTTAACCCACATTATCAGGAAAGGTAAACTCACCCTTCAGGTAAGCTTCCTCATCCACAGGTTCAAAGGTTAGTTCTGCAAAAAACACGAGGAGAGGAGGATGAAAATCACTGTATTGTTTTAATGAAGCAGAAGAAAAAAAGCACCAACCTTCTGCATCTGCCCAGTTTCCAGGTTCCTCTTCATGAAGAGTCAAATGGTCTGGCAAAGTTTGAATGTTAAATTCATTTTGTTGGTTTATACAAAATTTAATGCTTATAATTGGTAAACATAGACTTACCTTCTGGAAAAATGTCCTCAGTCTCAGGATCTTCTCTGGTGTCTGGATATAATTCAAATTTTTAACATTAATAATATGTAGAAGGAAAAATATGAAAAAACTAAAAATCTTGGTATTTTAGTTTCTATGCTCAGTATTGGGTGTACTTTACAAAACGTGTCTGATTTGCTATTCTGTCTCCTAAAATCTTCTGTTAAAATTTTATTATAGCCTGTTTTGTTGGCATTATGTTCACAGTAACTGCTCTTGGTGCAGCAAACAGAATCCATAAATGTTGTACAACACAAGCATGAAGCACTAAGTTCAAAAGGCAGAAAAAGTTGAATTTGACATAAGACATAAGTAACTGGAATTGAACTGAAATATGTTTTTCACTGTTCATATTAAGACTGAGAAGACTTGCTAATTAAAGCACTTCATCAAACTACTCTGGATGAAAACATCAGCAGCAAGAGAAGGCCTGTTTCTAAGACTGGATGTATTCAGAAAGACCGATGTTTAGAAATACATCTGTAAGCTGTTTCAAAAAACATAAAAAAAATAAATAAATCTGATGAAATACAGCCTCACCTTCAGGAAGAGCCTCCTCGCTCTCAGGCCCATCCACAGCAACTGGAAGCACTGCATTAAACATAGCAAAGAATTATAGTTTGAAATATATAGAATTATACCAGATGTAAAAATCTCATAATTTAACATTAGCTTAAAGGTGGGAATAATAATTACATTGGTAAAGCAGTAGTAATAATTTGCATACAAACCTGCAGGTTGACTCAAAGGCAACAAGGCACAAAGAAGCAGCAGGAGACCCAGAGCCTTCATGGCTTGATGATGCAGGTTGAAGACAGTAAAGAGATAATAAGGAGATAATAGAAGCTAATTTCAACCAATCACACCACAGGATATCGGCCTGCAGGTTGGATGTGCTGCACCAGAAACACATCGGCTCTTATATGCTGTTTCTTCCAGCCTCAAAACAAGGAAGTTGGCGTGTGCATTTCTGAAAAAATATCCCCCTCTTGATTTCTTATCTTTTGAACAAACATTGTTTACATCTATCAGTTATCAAAGTCCAAATGTGGTTTTTATAACATGCCTCGTGCAAACTTTTATATTACAACACTTCATTTTTCAGAAGTGATCTTGTCATTTTTACTTAATCAATGACAATTTGCATTGAATCAAAATGTAATAATGTTAAATAATACATGTACACTGCTGAGATCTCCATTAACTGGAGCCACTGATTGTCTAATTAATGTCACATCCAGATTGACACATAGGGACTGCAAATGTTTAATCCTGATCAAAAGGGTCATTATCAAACTTTCTCATCACATGAACTGAACGTTATCACAATATGTAACTTAATTCATAAAACTTGCAACACCTGGAAGCAGGAAGTAAATTTGTTCTCTTTCTAAATTAGTATCAATTGTTTGTTGGCACATATTTCATATATTCACAAATGATTCATATCTCAAAATAACTGTTGATTCCCTGATAACTTATAAAATGGACAGTTTAAGTGGAAAACTAAAACAGAGTTATTGTATCTGTGAGTCATGTTTAGCACAATTTTCAAGTCAATAAAGTTCTCATTATTTTTGAAGAACATAAATGTTCCAATGTTTAATATTCGACCTTAAAGTAGCATTGACATCCAACCTTAATAAAATATTTAGCATTTTGATTTCAGCTCAGTCACACAACACAACAGATTGCAACAATGTTGATGCATATCATCATACAGTTCTTAATAAAAAGCCAAATTAACAAAAACATTGAACAAAAACATAAAATGTAGCTTTATATGTATTTTAAACAGGAGTTACTGGGGCTGTGAATGTCTCACATTCCTCTGAAATGTTAGGATCAAACCAGAAGAATATTTTCTACATGATCTCATCAGTGCATCAAATATAAACTTTAGACTTTCTAAGTTTTCATTGCAACTAGAAAGTTTACAGTTTAACTGCTGTATGTCTGAATATTTAAGATAAAACATGAGGAGGAGTTTATGACCATCCTCCAGAACCTCGTGTCTGACTTTGGGGAAAAGGAAAATCCTTCCACAGGGAAATAAATTATGTTTCCTTGATTGATAAGAGACATTATCTGGAGACAATGGCAAAACAAGAACACTGGTTTACACATTAAACATTTGTGTTTATTAAAACTTTTGATCAAACAAACTGACAAATGAGTTTGTTTTGGCGTTTTTTGCCTTTAATGTGTATTTTAGTATATCATTCTCTTATGACATGGATTCTTGCTTTGCTTTGTTTTTCCTTTCATGGAAAATAAATCACTGTAATTAATTACCTTGTGAATAAATGGGTCAGCATGAACCATCCTTGCCTCAACAAATCATCAGCCTGTCATTATTTCATTTATTTAGAACATATAGGGCGTCTGTAACACATTAAACTTAATAAAACCACAGTAGGAAACTTTTATAAAATATTTGTTAAGTTTGTCACAGATGATGTCCCATATTTTTAGAAAAGCTGCCTACTGCATTGAGAGTAATAACTTTGTTGCTAAGAGTTTACAACTTCTCTCATTTAATAATTAGAACAGAATTTTATATATAATTCTAATAATTTAGAATAAGTACTCAAGTTTGATAAACATCAGTTTAGGCTTTAGGGTGTTGATGTTACAGCAGATATATCAAATTGTTCATTTCTTACCCGTTATCTTTTAAATTAACATCTTCAAAGCCACAGCAGAATGGATGATATAAAAGTATAACATTTTTTTCTAAACCACTAGAGGGAGAAGTTCACTGATCAATAGCCTGTTTAAAGCATCCAGTTGTTGTTTCCCTTGTTTCTAAAGAATGAATTAGTTTAGAACAGAAAAAAACTGTTTCAGCTAAAACTCATAATGTCAAACCTGTTTGTTTTATTTTGCTGTTCAAGAAAAATTAAAGCAGATAATAAATACCCATTAAAAACATCATAAGCAGATGTCCCAGTGTGTATTTAACATGATGACCTCACAACGGAAAATAAAGTGGATATTGTGGAAGTCTTCAGTCAGATTATTTTTAATATTGGTTCTTTTTTAAGTTTGTTAAAATTTGCTCATCACCACTTTTGTATTCTTAAAATAACTTAGCAATCTTTGTTTTGCTTCAGCTAAAAATAATCTGCTATGAATACAGGTGAGATTTAACAATACAGTAAATGTTTGTTCCACAATAACCATATCAATTTCATTTCAGTCTGTAAACTTTTTATTTATTTATTTATTTTTAGCTTTTTGTACTTCTTCCATTACCCCTCTTTCATTCACTCATCTAGGAAACAATGTATTAATCTTATAATTGACCTTTTCAACTTTGACCATTTACTAAGTTAGCATGGCCATCGATGATAGTAGAACGGTTTTCCTCTGTAGGAAGTTGTTTTTCCACCATTTTCATACTGATCAGTGTAAAGGAGGTTGATTGACAGTGCTAAGACCCGCCTCCTGGCTCTGATTGGTTGTTTTTGGTGCATTTTTCCAGATGACAGTAGTAACATTGGGAGGATGTGGGGGAGTTCAATGTTTACAGATTATCTGTCTCATATGAAACAGTCACAACACGGTGATATTTTTTTTAAAATATGGAAAAATGTTAGAAATTATATACTGGAGGTTTAATAATCAGGAGAGAAAATGGATTTTTAGTTTCATACGACACAGAAGAAGTTATTGTTTAAACAAAATTAAAAAAAATAAAAAAACTATTCTGCAGCCTGTGTTTCTGACTGGCCAAAGTCCCTCCCGAATCCCAATTTATTGTTCCTATAACTGCTACATTCAACATTTTTATCCAATGCACTAAAGAACAGAATCTATGATCTGAATTGCAAAAAAATATTTTTTATACACCAGTAGAGGGCGCACCTGTATGAGCAGTTCAGCTGTCAGTGATCTCCTCAAAGCAACAAGTTATTTTTTTCCTTTTTCAAACAAAATTACTCCATAACAGCCAAACCAATTTAATCCATCCTTAACATTTTCTTTTTCTTTTCTTGTGAAATCTATAGGGGTAAAACAAAATAATTCAAACAAAGAGTTTCTTGGTTTAGTACATCCCAGCTCCCTCACTGCTACAGAACTGGTCCATGTTTTGTGTAAAAGTTTAAACTCAACTTTCAGATTGATTGCATTAGCCTCACAATGACATTTTAATGAGTCTTTTTTTTTTTTACAAACACACATTTAAATTCAAAATGTAAAATTTGAATTTTACATTTCATAGTCTAGAAGTTAGTGGAAATAACTAAATGTGCCTCAAACCTTTTACAGTGTTGGCTCATTGTCTTATGGTTTCATAATGTAAAGCACTTTGATCTGCTGTTGCTAAAATGTACAATAAAGATAAAGTTAACGTGGCTGAGCTGCAACTGAGAACCCAGCCTGCTGAAACTAATGAAACATTTTACGCACCAAACACAAACACATCCAGACCAGCATATTTTAATGCCTGCGGTTTAATTTTGCAAAGAACAAGAATGGAAGTTTAATCAGCAAGAAAGTTCATGAAGAAGTTACTTTACAGTACATTTGTTCTGATCGCATGAGAAGCGAGACAGAGTTCCTCTGTCGATGTGCTGCACCGCGTCATCCTTCAAGCAGCATAGAGAGAAAATAAAAGATGTAAAATGAGGAAGATTCTTCATGTCTTCATTTTTTCAAAACGCAGACAGACGGTAGGCGGCTCACACATCTGTAATCATCCCAGCACTTTTCTCCTGTAAGTGAAAAAGACAGAAAACAGTTTTAGACCAAAAAAGCCTGAAGCTTTTCAAAAGTTACAGCAGCATTCAGACTGGAATTAATCAGGAAAACTTTGCACCACTAAAAATAAAATATATCTTTACTTATTTTATGTTTTTGCATGTGATCAGAAATCTATAAGAAGTGACTTTATCGTGCTGAAAAGAAAGTAGAGTTTTACCTGAGAAATTCATTAGCATGCAGTGCTGGCGATGAGCCAAATTGTTGGGTTCTCCAGGACACCAGTTTGTAAATGTCATCAGCGTCCCATCGGCCCAATGCCAATGATTTTCCTGCAAGATGCATCATGAGAAAAACTCTTAGAGTCTGTGTTGAGAAGGTTTTGATGAATAGAGTAATACTGGGTAATGCTAACCTCAGCTGCATCAGAGCCACCGATCCATGCTTCCTTCATCTCATGTGTGACATGCAAAATGAGCCCCTGAATTCCATGGTATTCGTCAGAACTGTGCACAGATGCAAGGTTTCCTCCCATAGAAATGCAATTTCTCTGCCAATCAATCGGAAGAGAGAAGAGTAAACAATTGTGAATAAAATTATCTACTTTTTATTTAGGAAGACGCAACATCAAAGAGTATAAACATGACTCATAGTCCAGTTGTACCTCAGCTTTGGCCCAAGTCATATGTCTCGGGACATACTTGAAACAGCGTCCATGGATCAGACTCCAGCCAGGAGGGCAGTAAGTTCTATGTCCATTGATCTCTTTGTGGGAAAAAGTAGAAAAAACATTATCTAGGACACCATTTCACCTAATAGTGAATATTGTCCTGAAAAATATCAAACTAATCTTCACTAATATAGTGTAAAACTTCTAACTTTTACACTGCAGTACTACAGTACTGACCAAAAAGCCTATAAAAAGGCTATAAAAAGGCTTTTTGGTTGACTTTTGCCTCGGTGTAACTAAATCCTGAAAAGAAAGTGCACCAATAAAATAGAAATATAGAGTCTCAGGAACTATAAATGATGGAGATTTTTAATGTTAAAAATGACATTCATTTTCTTAAGTCAAATCATTTTAATGGTCTTGCGATTTCATTGTATCCTGAACAGATTGAAGATGCAGCAAAGCAGCCCAGACCATAGCCAAGACTCCTCCATGTTTCTCAATGGACAGAGTTTTCATTCTTGTTCTGCTTCATTTTGAGTTTGTGGTCATAAAGTTTTGTTTCATCTGACAAAAGAACATTTTCCCAGAAGTTTTGTGGCTTGTCAATATGCATTGTGGCAAATTCCAGTCCTGCTTCCTTTATGTTTTTGATAAATCATAAAGGAAGCACGTTTTAAGCATGGAAGCATCTCTCTTCCTCTCTGCCTCTCTTCCTTTGTCTAATGAGTATTTGACCTGAGTCGAATACTCAGGTCAAATACATTTCCTTAAATGGAAATGTTTCATTTGACCCAAGGGAGGAAATAATGAACAGTACAAAAATGTTTCACATGCATTGTGCAATCGCTTTGCTAAAATATTTAATGAGCAAAAAAGTTACTCAATAAGCTAGTGGAAGTATGGTTGTGAAACGTACTTCTCTTTTGTGAGATCCTCTTTTAGTTTTGTGAAATGCTTTTTCCAGGCCTGGACTGGAACTTGGCCCAGAACAGGACCACCAACCCCACAGCACTGTTGTCCCAACGGATCTTACAACAAAACACTAACCTGCTGGTGCTTTGCTCCTCTCATCTTGAACTGAAATGCTACTTGTGTTTTGTTCTTCTTACATAATTTAATATATATGTTGTTTCATCTGAAGGGGCAAACAAAGCAGCTGAGACTTTCTTTATAACTAGAGGACTAGAGGAAAGGCTGTTTTCTGCAGGAACTTGTAAAAGTCTTTCATGCCCCTTAAACTTATCCTTGTAGATGATTAAACATTTTACTAATTGATTTTTAAAATCAAAATTTTAAAATTAAAATGTTGTCCTCAATTTCAAATATTGTTGTAACATTTATTTACCCTTTACTCATTTTTAACATTTTATTAATGTCACAGTTTATTAACATTCACATATTATTTTTAAACTGCACTCATTTATAGTTCATTAACCCTCACATTCTCTTCTAACAATTAAACGTCCTTTAACATTTCATTTTGTTGAGTGTTATTGTTTAGCCTGTAAGAGGGACGTTGTGATTTCAATCCGCCGCCTTTGGAGGCTTGGGGTGCCCAAACTGTTTTACCCCCAACAAATGGAAATGAAATGACATGAAAAACAACAGCAAAGTTAGAAGACAAGTCAACATCGGTAATGAGCCTCGGGGGATGTTTCCAGATAGGGGCAATGTCTACTCAGGATGGAGAGCCCTCTTAATTTGTGTGGTCTCTTTGAGACCAAAAGGGGGAGTTGTTGAGGCGCTTACCAAGGGCAAGTACACACATATGCTTCTACACACATTACACTCTCATACTGTCACACAAAGGCCTTTGTATTTGTAACAGATACAGAAACTGAATCATCTCCTCACTCCCATCTTCAAGGAAATAGAGATTTAGGTGACGCAGGACATCGGATGACCACTGGGTGTGTTCTTAGATCATACGGAACAAATCTTCTCGTTTTTAATGATATGCTGTATAGACTCGGGGCCCCATGTTTTCACTTCTAGTCTGTGATGGTAAGCGTATCGTTTTTAGTGCTAAAAAAGAATAAAAAAGGAAAGTCTGATTGCTTTGTGTTGGCTGAATTGCTGCTCATGTGCTTGCACATTTTTGGTCTATCGGTTTAGAATACATGATGTTTTTCACAACAGTTTAAACTCAACTTTCAGATTGATTGCATTAGCCTCACAATGACATTTTAATGAGTCTTTTTTTTTTACAAACACACATTTAAATTCAAAATGTAAAATTTGCAAGATTTACTTGATTTGTAGTCTAGAAGTTAGTGGAAATAACTAAATGTGCCTCAAACCTTTTACAGTGTTGGCTCATTGTCTTATGGTTTCATAATGTAAAGCACTTTGATTTGCCTTGTTGCTAAAATGTACAATAAAGATAAAGTTAACTTGGCTGAGCTGCAACTGAGAACCCAGCCTGCTGAAACTAATGAGACATTTTACACACCAAACACAAAGACATCCAGACCAGCATATTTTAATGCCTGCGGTTTAATTTTGCAAAGAACAAAAATGGAAGTTTAATCAGCAAGAAAGTTCATGAAGAAGTTACTTTACAGTACATTTGTTCTGATCGCATGAGAAGCGAGACAGAGTTCCTCTGTCGATGTGCTGCACCGCGTCATCCTTCAAGCAGCATAGAGAGAAAATAAAAGATGTAAAATGAGGAAGATTCTTCATGTCTTCATTTTTTCAAAACGCAGACAGAGGGAAGGCGGCTCACACATCTGTAATCATCCCAGCACTTTTCTCCTGTAAGTGAAAAAGACAGAAAACAGTTTTAGACCAAAAAAGCCTGAAGCTTTTCAAAAGTTACAGCAGCATTCAGACTGGAATTAATCAGGAAAACTTTGCACCACTAAAAATAAAATATATCTTTACTTATTTTATGTTTTTGCATGTGATCAGAAATCTATAAGAAGTGACTTTATCATGCTTCAAAGAAAGAAGAGTTTTACCTGAGAAATTCATTAGCATGCAGTGCTGGTGATGAGCCAAATTGTTGGGTTCTCCAGGACACCAGCTTGTAAATGTCATCAGCGTCCCATCGGCCCAATGCCAATGATTTTCCTGCAAGATGCATCATGAGAAAAACTCTTAGAGTCTGTGTTGAGAAGGTTTTGATGAATAGAGTAATACTGGGTAATGCTAACCTCAGCTGCATCAGAGCCACCGATCCATGCTTCCTTCATCTCATGTGTGACATGCAAAATGAGCCCCTGAATTCCATGGTATTCGTCAGAACTGTGCACAGATGCAAGGTTTCCTCCCATAGAAATGCAATTTCTCTGCCGATCGGAAAAAACAAAGAATTTATTGGAAAAAACAATTGTGAATAAAATTATCTACTTTTTATTTAGGAAGACGCAACATCAAAGAGTATAAACATGACTCATAGTCCAGTTGTACCTCAGCTTTGGCCCAAGTCATATGTCTCGGGACATACTTGAAACAGCGTCCATGGATCAGACTCCAGCCAGGAGGGCAGTAAGTTCTATGTCCATTGATCTCTTTGTGGGAAAAAATATAAAAAACATTATCTAGGACACCATTTCACCTAATAGTGAATATTGTCCTGAAAAATATCAAACTAATCTTCACTAATATAGTGTAAAACTTCTAACTTTTACACTGCAGTACTACAGTACTGACCAAAAAGCCTATAAAAAGGCTATAAAAATGCTTTTTGGTTGACTTTTGCCTCGGTGTAACTAAATCCTGAAAAGAAAGTGCACCAATAAAATAGAAATATAGAGTCTCAGGAACTATAAATGATGGAGATTTTTAATGTTAAAAATGACATTCATTTTCTTAAGTCAAATCATTTTAATGGACAACTCAAAGGATTTTTGCTTCTCACACTTACTGACAAAATACTCACCATTAATGCTGCTCAGAAGCATCAAGCCACAGAGAAGCAGAGGCAGAGTCAGGATCACTGGGAGATAATTATCACCTTCTGAAAAAAGAAACATACAAAATCAAAGTACAACCAAGAACCAAAATAACGGGACAAGGTTAAGCCAAAAGGGCTTGCCGAAAAAAATCAGCCTCTTACTCTCAGCTCTAAATCAGGAAGTTTCAGGTCGGCTTTTATAGACACATTTATCTTAACATCACATCTTAAAGGAGGAAACTGAAACATTAAAGAAGGGCAGTGTTGTATAAAGTACTGAAATCTCGGAGTCAAGTAAAAGTATAGGTACCGCTCCAAAATATGACTTTGGTAAAAGTAAAAGTCACTGATTGAAATGTTACTTGAGTTAAAGTATTAAAGTATCTGAAATGTCTTGTACTTAAGTATGGATACTGTAAAAATGGATGAACTCAAGTAATGTAATGAAAAGTACAAGTAAAAAGTAAAACAAGTGAATTTTTAAATTGAAAATACACTTAAAATAATGAACACAACCAAGTGCAGGCAAAATGAAACCTGCTAATAGATAAACCTGCAGCATCATTTAGTTAAGAAAATTAGGAGCTTTACCTAAACCACAAGGTTTAAATAATTAATAAGAGAAAAAAATAAATAAACTTGTAATCCAAAAAATACAATAATCCATGAAACAGCCAACACTCAGTACGTTCTGATGACGTCACCACATCGCGCAACTCTGTCTCGGTGCGTCACGATCCGGAAACAATAAAGCTAATTGAAAATAAAGCCGGAAAATGTTTGAAAATGACAGATAAGGATTAATGTGAACTGAAGCGGGAACACCGCGTGGGACCCACGATGAACCGCGCCAGTTTAAACTGTTAGCGATTGTGTGTGTTTGTGTGTGTTTGTGTGTGTTTGTGTATGTTTGCGTGTGTTTGCGTGTGTTTGTGTGTGTTTGTGTGTGTTTGCGTGTGTGTTTGGTGTGTTTGGTGTGTTTGTGTGTGTTTGTGTGTGTTTGTGTGTGTTGTGTGTGTTTGTGTGTGTTTGGTGTGTTTGGTGTGTTTGTGTGTGTTTGTGTGTGTTTGTGTTAACGCGGCTCTTTAATTAGGTCGTAACTCGTGACGCTCCTCCGTCACAGTAACGAGTAACTAAACCACACATTGAAAATGTATCAGAGTAAAAGTATGCAATTAAGTTCGGAAATGTAGTGAAGTAAAAGTGAAAGTTATCAAAAATTTTCATACTCGAGGAAAGTATGACGTACTCCAAAATATACTTAAGTAAAGTAGTGAAGTATTTTTACTTCGTTACTATACAACACTGAAGAAGGGGTGACCATATGCAAATTGTGTACTCTGATCAACAATCATTTAAAGAACATGAAGTATTTTGTTTCTTCCTCAAAGAGCAAATTAAATTTGTTCTAAGTTACCGAGTGAAAACATTCCTGTCTTTTTAACTTGGAAAAAGTCTGTTATTATTATTCATGCACATGCACACAGTTGTTGGAAACCCCAGTTTATTAAACACTGACAAAGTAACTGTCCACCTGTATTCAGGCCAAACTGCTTTCGGGTTTGAAGTTTGTTTTCTCTAGGTGACATTTCGGTTCGTCCTCAGATGTTCAGTAGCATTTACAGAAAAGTCCATTGTTTTGCTTTTGCGTGTTTTTGGCTGCATGTTTCAGGTCATTATCCTGCTGGAAGGCTTATGATTGTGAGGGAGGTCAAGCTTTCTGACAGCAGGAAGAACATTTCTGCCCCTAAGACCTTTTATAGTCTTGCGATTTCATTGTATCCTGAACAGATGGAAGATGCAGCAAAGCAGCCCAGACCATAGCCAAGACTCCTCCATGTTTCTCAATGGACAGAGTTTTCATTCTTGGTCTGCTTCATTTTGAGTTTGTGGTCATAAAATTTTGTTTCATCTGACAAAAGAACATTTTCCCAGAAGTTTTGTGGCTTGTCAATATGCATTGTGGCAAATTCCAGTCCTGCTTCCTTTATGTTTTTGATAAATCATAAAGGAAGCACGTTTTAAGCATGGAAGCATCTCTCTTCCTCTCTGCCTCTCTCTCTGCCTCTTCCTTTGTCTAATGAGTATTTGACCTGAGTCGAATACTCAGGTCAAATACATTTCCTTAAATGGAAATGTTTCATTTGACCCAAGGGAGGAGATAATGAACAGTACAAAAATGTTTCACATGCATTGTGCAATCGCTTTGCTAAAATATTTAATGAGCAAAAAAGTTACTCAATAAGCTAGTGGAAGTATGGTTGTGAAACGTACTTCTCTTTTGTGAGATCCTCTTTTAGTTTTGTGAAATGCTTTTTCCAGGCCTGGACTGGAACTTGGCCCAGAACAGGACCACCAACCCCACAGCACTGTTGTCCCAACGGATCTTACAACAAAACACTAACCTGCTGGTGCTTTGCTCCTCTCATCTTGAACTGAAATGCTACTTGTGTTTTGTTCTTCTTACATAATTTAATATATATGTTGTTTCATCTGAAGGGGCAAACAAAGCAACTGAGACTTTCTTTATAACTAGAGGACTAGAGGAAAGGCTGTTTTCTGCAGGAACTTGTAAAAGTCTTTCATGCCCCTTAAACTTATTCACACTTTCTGATGTTATGAAACAAAGACTTTTTTCTTCTCCACACTTCATGTACATGTTTCTTAATTTACATTTCAGGAAGCTTCACCTTTTTATTGTGTTATTAGCTCTTGACATTGTAAACATTTCTGCTGCACTGTTTCTATTATTTTATTCTTTTTTATTTTTATGTCACTATGCTGCCACTTATCTTTCTTTTGCTCCTGTGCCACCTGAAGATTTTCTCCATTATTTTCTTTTTTAAAATCTTGTATGTATTGACAGTGATACTATCATTATATTTTGGTTTCTGGTCATAAAATTACGTTCACAACATCATCATTCTATATTGTTCAACAGAAGCGTCTTGCATTATTAGGTCTTTTGTAAATTTGGCTAAAAGAGTTTTTCTCACGTTTTCTCACTGTCACTTTGCATGTTTTTCCTTAAACTGAATTATTTTATTTGACTCACAGGAGGAAGTATTGAACAAGACAGAAATGTTGCACATACATTTCTGTCTTGCACAATAGCTTTGCTGCCATGCAGTAGTGAATACTCTAACACACATGCATGTCTGCTCCTCTTCTCTTGGTTCTGTGTTTTGTTTTGTGAAATGTTTTTACCCAGATGTGGACATGGACACCGTGGACGCCAAAGGCCACCACACCTTTGACCTGATATCTGTGTATCTTTCAAAAGAAAAACAACGTTTTAGTAGTTTTTGTTCTTCTTTAAAGTATCAGAAATATCCTCACTCATCTCAGTTTCCCTTCGTCATGTTTGGTTTCACACCCACATCTGCAGTCATTGTGACTCTGTTTTACATAAAGGCCTTCTCTGCTGATCTAAACTACCAGAGCCTCTGACATATTCCTACAATCTTAAATGGTGATTAATTAAATAACTCAGTTTCGTTAATGTACTTCCAATTAAGCCTTTTCTTGGCTCCCGTACATCTGTGTGGATTATTAATGTTTCATCCAATCAGATTTCAGTCTCTGTGTCCTTCCAGGGCCCAGATATGTGGCTTTAATGTAGAGCCACATATTTTGCCACATGATGGGTTCTGGCAAGGATTAGGAGTGAAATCCACCATCTCTGCAGAAATGACAGCATTTCCCAGAAGATCCAGTGACTGACAGCAGAGCATGCTTTTTAAATCATTTATTAATCAACACGCAGTCTGCTGTATCTCTCATCTCCATGTCCAATTGTCAGAAATGGTTCACTTACAGTAACCATTACTAATACTTCTGAGTGTCAGTAATGGTTAGTAATGACTAAAATCATTTCTCAGAATATCTCATTTTTGTTTTGCAATGCCATAATATGCATAATTAGATAAGATTATAATCTCACTAGAGTGAGACGCATTGTAAAAATGATTTATATCTGTAAGTACTTTCAATGCCTGCATATTTTTTGAAGCAGACACGCCAGGTTGTAAGTACTTTAATACAGCAGCACGACTTCTCACAGGAACCAGGAAGTGTGACCATATAAGGCATATATTGGCCTCCTTACACTGACTGTCTGTCTTTTATCAAATAGATTTAAAGATTCTTTTACTAACTTATAAAGTTTTAAATGTGTAACCCCCCCTTATCTTCAGGACCTTTTAAAATGTCAGTCTGTGTGCAGAACCCTACGATCAAATAATCAGCTATGACTGACAGTTCCTCGGACCCGACTTAAGAGGAAATGAGATCGGGCTTTTTCTGTTGTTGCTCCTATTCTATGGAACAACTTATCTTTCCAGATTAGATCTGCCAACAGCCTGGATCATTTTAAATCGCTTCTCAAAACTCATTTTAATCCTTCGGCATTTATTTGAAGTAGTGTTTTGATACTCTGTTTTTATCAATTTGTGTTGTTGTTCTTGCACAGCACTTTGCTGCAGTTTTACATCTGTTTTTAAAGGGCTATATAAATAAATCTGACATTGACATAACCTTTACTTGAGTTATACTTGACCAGTCGGATCAGCACTTTGGCTCAAGCATTTTGTCCACTTTTGCTCTTTCCTCCTAGAACGTTTGGAAAGTCTCTTCATATCTACACTTGGAAATAATTGAACTGATGAAGGTGAACCTTCAAGCATCTGTGAACCAAACTGCTGCAGCTCCATGATTCTGTTCCTGATAATTCAAAATAAAAAATTACTGGCTGATATCTTCTAGCAGTCCCATTGTGCTGAACATCAAAACATTTCTTTACTTGATGTGACCCTAAAATCCATTTGTGGGTCAGCCTACAATTACCTTAAATGTGTTGGTTACCCTATCAGAACGCCCAAAACCGTCATATGTGGGCTTCCCCCTTTGTTTAAAGTGACAGTCACCACTATTTATGTATGTATATAAACGAACCTCAGTCTCATGATATATTTCTTATCGACAAAAGGCCTTGCAGAGATATTTTTGTGATACTATTTTCTACGTTTGGAAAATAGTATCACATGTAGAACAAAATGCCTACATGAAAAACTTTAAGATTACAAGATAAAACCTGTTTTCCTTTAGAACACTAGATAGCAGTGGTTTTTATCCTTAACTAACTAGTAAGTTAGACTGAATTGCATTACATTTTGAGCCTAGTTGTTTATTATACAAGATGTAAAACTGTTACTTAAAGATGTAGTGACCAGTGAAGCTCAGCAGAGAGCGCTCCAAACTGTTTGTGACCTATTCAGGTGAAGGGTCACCGTAGGAAATGTATGGAACTATAAAGTTCCACCACACCATAACACACTGCAGCCGTGTGAACACGTTGTTTTCTTAACGTGTTCAAAAGTCACTCAAGGTATAAAAAAAAAATCCAACTTGTTTCAATGCTTCAGAAACTTTATTTTGCAATAGAGAAGAGAAGAAGGTTAAGCTGAGAGAAAAGCATTCTTTCCACAACACATCCAGTTTCCTCTCTGGTTCATGACCAAAGAGAAAATCCACCTCCTGAATCTTGTCGCGTCTCTCATTTTGTAGCGTTACAGCAGAGGGAGAGAAGTGAAGAAAAGTTGGATTGGTGAGACATCTTCATTGGATGTTCCTTCATTTCTGTGTTTATTTCCTAACACAGACGAATGGGTAACGGGAGGTGCATGGGAGGTCAATCCCGCAACGGCAACCTGCAAGACAAGGTGGTACGATGATTTTCACAGTAAACTGATTCCTCTGTGTATGATTTAGGTTACTGAAATTGTTTCAAAGTGATTTCAGCAATAGCTTACGAGCGTGATAATTCATTGCCAGGCAGTTGTAAGTGGAGCTGCGGATAGGCCTGGCATTGCACCAGTCTCTGAAGTAGAACCGGGAGCCGTCGCTCCAGAACCACTGGCGGTCCTACAAATACGGAGTTAAGCAGAAAGCAGAAGCAATGTCTGAATGTTTGGAATCCATAAATACGCTGTTGGGTTTACAAAAATTTCCTTCAACTAGCAATGTTTTTTCTACATTTATTATCTCACAAATTTAAGGTAACTTTTGTAAAACGGACTAAATATTAAGTAATTGCAATGATTCCTTAGAAATACCTGCTCAGCATCAGAACCTCCAATCCAAGCCATTGTGTATGAACGAGTCTTGCTCTTGATGAAGTTTCTCAGGAAATCTTAGTCCCTGTTGGTTGGTGCAGATGGCAGGTTTCTGCCGTAAGCATTGCAGGTTTTCTAGAGAGGAAAAACACAGAAGAAGAAGAAGAAGAAACTTAGAAACACTGTCTGAGGCGAGAAAAACGTCCTAAACACTAAAATCCTGGAAAAATGTCCAACTGTATTTGATTAGTGGAGTAAGACCAGTAAAATAAAAACTGCTGCCTTTTAGTTAAATGTGTTCAGACTTGAAATCCATGTTATTTTATATTATATAGCCTCAAACTGTAGGTAGTTATCTTGTGCATAAAGCAGGACAGCAGACATTTCCTCATGTTAATTTAGTTTTATATTGTTCTGGATTTCCATCATTTGTTTCTGTCAGACATCCAGTGAGTCACATGATCTCTATCATCTATGCTAGAAAATAGATTTTGGGATCATTCATTACCGAACATCGAATGTCTGCTTTATATCTGATGCAGGTTTTCTTTGTGCTTCTGGGGTTACTCTTCTCAGATTTCAGTTATCTTACATAGTTTTACTTCAAACCACAACAAAAACATTGAAAAATTCATAAAATAAAATATCATGGTCTGCAAGCTGCCATTCATGTTTCTCACAAACTGCATCTTTTCTGATACATTTTTGTTGTGTTTCAGGGATTCCATGAACTTTAGAATAATAAAAAAAACTATTAACTATTATTTAAATATATATTTTTTTAAATATTATAAAAATGTTGAGACTTAATGTAAAACAACACATATATGTAAAAGAACATAAATAGTTTGCTCATTTAAACAGCTTGTTACCTCAGCCTGAGCCCAGGTGAAACGATTTGAAAAATAGTAGAAACAGCGAGATCTATATAAAGTCCAACCCCTGGGGCAAGAGGTCGCTCTCTTGGCCACATGACTTGGTTCTGGAGGAAAAACAGGCAAGAATCTGTTAGTCATCCATTAAAACCTGAATCTCACTTTACAGGAAAACTTTCATGATTGTTTCTTTCACATTAAAAAAATTATTGAGGTAAATAAAGACCAACCCGATGCATCAGCGTCACTTTCAGATTCTTCCTCTTCTTCATCTTCCTGTGCTGCTTCTGAAAGAATTACACAGTTTCAGGTAGTTCGTATTTTTAGCTTGATTAGTTTGAAAAGATGCTGTAACAACAATTGGAGTTGATTTTATTTGAACAAACCTGTTGGAGCCTCTTCAGCCACCAAAGTCTCTTCTTCTGCAGCTAGAGAAAAGCAATTAGTTCATGATTAAATATGCGTTTTAAGATAATAAGGAAAAACACATTTCCTTGTGCTATTTGTCATGTTTCCTACTTTCTGCTCAACAGTAAATCATATTCAGCTCACCTTCAGTAGCAGCCTGCTCAGCCGGAGGTGCTGGAGAAGATTCATAAAACAAAGTCAGAAGGTCTCAGTGGTAAATTCATTCTTCCTAAATAAAGTGTTGTGCTGTGTCAGCACTGGCTGCCACTGAGTGAAACAGGTCAAGTAACAAGTATTTCAGCTTCCCTAGTTGAAGCGCTGAATATGTTTTATTCTGCAAATGATTTGAAATCATATCATAGAGAAAAAGTTACATTTTTCTTTATAATTTAGTGTAAAACTCACCTTGGGTCGGAGTTACCTGGGAATCTGCAGAGGTTAAACAGTGTTTAATGCTAATGCTAATAAGGCTAATGCTAATACTGCTGCGTTGCAGGTTGAACATGTCACTTCTATGTGTTTCACATCCACAGAAACTTACCAGCAGCAAAGCTCAGAGCCAGCAGGGCACAGAGAAGGATGGACACGGTCAAAAGCTTCATGGTGGAGACGATGGTCACCTGGAAACAAAGACCATAACTTACAGTAAAGCAACAACTCTTAGTCTAATAAAAAGGTAAAAGCTGTTTTCACCAACGCCCAGACGGGAATTACCTTCTTTCCTTCAGTTGAGCTTCAGACTGGAGCCTCGGCTTTCCTTTCTGGAAGTGATGAACAGATCCAACACCAAATCTTATATAGTGTTGCTGCCAGGCCCCCAAACAGGAACCGGCCCCATGCATGTTATCGTTATGCACACACCTGACAAAATAAATATATTAAATATCCCATGTTCATTCTAGACATGATATTATGTTACATTTGTCATGACTGTGTCGTCTAACATGAGCCTGGGCGTTGTTTCAGTTCTGTGTAATTTGGTTAGAAAGGAAACTAATAAAAACATTCATCTATTTCTTCTCTTTCTAATTAAGTTTCCACCTAAATATACAATCTGAAGCATATATATATACAGTATATATATGTATATATACATATATGTATATCAAGCTAACACATCAGTAGCAGGTGCTATCTGTACTTCTGTCACCTTTTCGCCTGAACACAGAACATGTTGCTATATGTGGACTTTTTTACTACATCCTTGCTTGTAGACCCATTTTCTTCATATCAAGGTGCTTCACAAGGCTGCGTTTTCAACACTTTTCATGTATTCGGCAAACACATCATATTAGTTATGTTTCCATCTATGTTTTTATGCACATGAAAGGTGATTTCAGTGACTTTTAATGTGTTATGGTTGTTGGTTCCAGACGGGCTGGACTGATCTGCTGGGGTTTTCATGCAACCATCTGTAGGGTTTACAGAGAATGGGCCGAAAACAGAAAATATCCATTGAGCCTCAGTTCAGTGGGAACGAACGCCTTGTTGATGCCAGAGGTCAGAGGTGAACGGCCAGACTGGTTCAAGCGACAACAGCAACTCAAATAACCACCGATTCAACCGAGGCCTGCAGAAGAGCAGCTCTGAATGCACAACATGTCAAACCTTGAGGCGGCTGAGCTACAGCAGCAGAAGACCACAGCAGGTGCCGCTCCGGTCAGCTAAGAACAGGAAACTGAGGCTGCAGTTCACACAGACTCACCAAAACTGGACAATAGAAGATCAGAAAACGTCGCCTGGTCTGATGAGTCTGGATTTCTGCTGCCACATTCAGATTGAAGGGCCAGAATTTGGCCTCAACAAGATGAAGCATGAATCCATCCTGCCTTGTATTAATGGTTCAGGCTGGTGGTGATGATGTCACGGTGTGGCATTTCCTGGTACTTTGGGCCCATTAGTACCAACTGAGCATCACAGCCTACCTGAGTATTGCTGCTGACCAGAAACTGGCTGCTTCCATCAGGATAACACACCATGTCATAAAGCCCCGATCATCTCAGACTGGTTTCTGGAACAATGAGTTCACTGAACTGGAATGACTCCACAGTCACCAGCTCCAACAGAAACCTTTGGGTTGTGGTGGGAGATTCATGTCATGGATGAGCAGCCGACAAACCTGCAGCAGTACCAGAGCAGAAGTCCAAACTGGTGTTTCTGGTGCCATAAAAATGCGGCGTGACATCATCGGGTTCCGGATTCATCACAACAGTGAACATGAAACTCCAATTTAATTCCATTTTTTAGACCCTGTTTTCATTTGATCTTGAAATATTGCATTAAATTATTAACAATTCTCAAAAGTATTACTGCTAATCCACTCAATGATGGGAATAAACACTAGAAATCGCTCTCTAACTTTTCTCTGAGTGTGATGCAATAATGAGACGGTGGCAACGTTTTCATTCAAGCATGAAACTGAATAAGGATGTTTGTTCTGAGGCGTCAACAGCCGCATGAAAACCAGCGGCTGAAGGGCAGAGACGCTTCACGCAGGTATCTGGTTACTGATGCCTCAGTTTCCACACAGACAGATATCACGCTATTTACATATCAAACTTTCACAGTAAACTGCTTGGAATACGAATAAGAATATTTTCATTAATCCCTCAGGAGGGAAACTGACATTTCAGCAGAAACTGTCCAAAAAAATAACAAAACAAGCATAAGACATGGGTTCAAATTAAGCAGATAAAATTATTAGTTACAGAATGCAAGGCTGATATATGTTATCTAGGATCAAACTTTACAGACTACAAGACATTTAACCTAAGAGAAAAACTGTTTAGTTTGGAACTCAAAGCGTCTAAAATAAAAACTGTTTTATCTTTATACATGGTAACATTTACTGTTAATGACATAATTGTGCATTTTTGTTAAGTTTTCAAACCAAGTTATTCAAAAGGTTTATACTGTACTGATTAATCATCTTATTAATGGAAATAAGCAGATGTTTCAGCTATTTTTAACACATTTTACATCTTTGTATAATTATATTAAAGAAAATTATAAAAGGATTATAACATGACCTTCCTATTTCTAGTCATCATTAAATGATACGAGAGGCTGAGTTGGATCAAAAACATTCAGATACATGTCCCTGTTCATTATTATTATCTGACTCTATGAATAAAACATGTAATAATAATTTAGATGTTTATTCATGTTTGTGTCTTTGTTGGATGAGCGTCAGTTCAAACGTGAAACTGAATCAGGGAGTTGTCAGAGAGAACTTTGTTTGATCTGCAAACATCCTGCATTCATCAGTTTCACTTGCAGTAAATGCACACCTCAGGTTAATGTGGATGCATTATTTATCAAACAGCTCTATGCAGCATGCTTATTAAAAACTGCATTTTTATATGATCAATAATAAAAAACAAAACAAACTTGGTCTCTGCAGAGCTGCATGCTGCTAAGGGGGATTCAGGTCATTCCTGCTACCTGAACAAAATGTGTAAAACCTCTGAATGTATTTTATGTTCAGGATGACAATCCTCTCTCTGACAGCTGAGCTGTAATAATAGTCAGCACTGATATTTTCCTCAGTAGGAATTTATAAGGATGATTGTTTAGATGATGATTAGCACACTTTTGGTTAAAAAGTATGTTGGAGATATTTTGATTATCTGAAATAAAGAAGAAAAAATTGATGAACTGGATGAACTGTTAATAATACACGCGAGAAACATATTTAATCTTAAATAATAACTTGACAAACCAAATATTTAAAGTTAAATACATTCCACAAACACAACTGTTAGATTACAAAGAAATGTTTCTCTAAAGCCTCAGTGGATTAGGGACAGAAAATACAAACATTTGTATTTTTCACAATAAATTATATAAAACTAATCCAAATAAAAGTGTCTTGTGATGCAATCATCAGTTAAAACACATGTAACTGAATAAGGGAGTCCTCAGAGATGAATGTTTGGACTGCAAACATCGTCATCATATCAGTTCCAGTAAAGCAAACAACAACCAAGGTGAGTTGAGTCAGCAGCAGCAAGGAATCGTTTTCAATAAAACTTTGTCTATTTTCCTCTGCATGTTAGAAAGCAAAAAAGAAAAACAACTAACTTCAACAGGCTACAGAGTTCTACCAACTGCTGCCTTGCAGCCAGAAGGTCCTGGGTTCGATTCCCACCCCGGGGTCTTTCTGCACTGAGTTTGCATGTTCTCCCTGTGCATGGTGGGTTCTCTCCAGGTACTCTGGAGTCCTTCCTCCCAGAGTCCAAAAACATGACTGTCAGGTTAATTGGTCTCTAAATCCTCTCTAGGTGTGACTGTGTGTAAATGATTGTCTCTGTGTTACCCTGCACAGGGTGACCCCGCCTCTCACTGCAAACGTCTCGCTGGAGAGACGCACCAGCACCTTAAGAAGACATGCAAACTCTGCACAGCATCCAAATGGTCATGAATCGCTCCACGTTCATGTAGAAGAAAGCCGTCAGCGCCATGAAAATGTGGCGGATGCATTTCCTCACCAAGCTCAACTTCTGAGATAAAACCCGACTGAAAGGGTTGAGAAACATCCATCCATCCATTTTCCATCACCCTTCTCCCTAACGGGGTCGGGCGTTGCTGGTGCCTCTCCAGCTGCGTTCCGGGCGAGAGGCGGGGTCACCTGGACAGGTCGCCAGTCTGTCGCAGGGGTTGAGAAACAATCATTCAATTTAAAACTTTCTTCCCTTGTTTGGCTTTGGAAAAAAACAAAAAGAAGAAAAAAAATGACTTTGAAGCATTAAAATAAAATGCTTTCTGAATGATTCATTCAGTGAGGATTTGAGTTTTTCTGCGTTCATTTAGGTTTCTGTGCTGTGTTGTCCCATCTACCCCTCGTCAGTTACACTAGTTCCTTGTTTCCCCTGTTTGCCTCCCTGTGTATTTAAACCTTGTGCTGGGTCGGGTCCTCCTCTAGTCGTCCAGTCCATCGTTTTGTCTGCCGCCGTCAGATGGTTTTTTCAGTTGCTACCAGTTTTCAGCCTTTATCTCATCTGTGCTGCCTGGATTATTGTGCTTTTTTCATTAAATCATCATTTTCTTCTTGTCAGCCTGGGTTCACAGTATCTCGCCACCTCTAACCGCCGTTCGTGACAGAAGAACCCGACCAAGAAGTTCTACGGCGGGTACAGAAAAGAAAAAGAAAACACATCAATATGGAACATAAACAGGAAAATCTCCTAAGACCAATTTTTTGGGGTCAGCAAAGTTACAGTGAAATGTAATAGAAAATATTTAAAAAGTTTTTAAACCTCATTCAAGCTGCAGGACCAAAAATAACTAGAAATGCAAATCAAACACGTTTTTCTCAGTAAGCAGCCTGTTGAGAAGTAAAATTAAATTCAAATGTTGAGTTTTGTTCAGTCTCACTGATCTAATCTCTGCTACATCTTCACAAAAGTTAAGCTTCTAAAAAAAAAAGCAGCTAATGAGTAACTGCTCTTAATAAAATTCCTAATGAACATTGATTTATTGTAATGGCTCCCAATGCAAGCTATATATTAAATTATAACTTAAGTTGCTTTATTTTAAAGCCTTTTTTAGTTTTGTCATGTCCTGGATGACTGAGAACCAACAGGCAGATAGAAATTAATATCTGAGGAGTATTATAACTTAAATGTGACATTTAAAGCACCTGGGATTTACAGCTACAGTTAAATCAAGACTAAGTCAAGACGCCATTGCTGCCTTTGAACCGTAATAACTGGAACATGGACCAACATATTTGATGTTCATTGATGATTTAATGTATTACTAATTTTCAAAGATGTTAATTTATTTGTGATGGTTTTTATGTTTTCACGATGTAAAACACTTTGAACTGCCATGTTGCTTAAATGTGCGTCACAAATACTCTTGACTGATTGATTTACTGCATGAACAAACTTATTCACATGTGATTTTATATACATTTATTTAATGGAAACACAATTGTGATTTAGCAGAATGTCAAAGATAAAGACAGCCAGTCATGCATGAACTCACCTGATTAAATAAAAACAAAAAGATCAACATGTTTTTGGACTAAAGGATCAAGCTGGACTCCTCAAAGTAAAGCCACCTGAGCAGAGCAACAAAATCCAAACTGCATGCAGAGAAACCAGAAAATTAAACTCAATGCTTTGTTGCTATAACACAACAGAGCTACCTACTGTAGCTCTGGTTTATTATTGACAAGTTTAACTCCAAAACCTTGCAGCCAGTGGGAGAGAAACATCACATCATTCTGACTACATGTTTCTTCACCAAGTGCAGCTTTAAAAGAAAATGCAATAAATTCAGCTGTGATTCTGAATGATGACATTCAAGATATTATTCAGAAAAAAGACAAAACATTTTGATAAAAGTACAATATGAAGACCGAAGCAGAGTTATTTTTTATGAGTTAATTGTTTTTTTTCTCCACTTTCTGACATATCTTCATGTTCTAAGTCAGAGAAAAGTTTGATCTTTTTTTATATCTCCTTTTCTCCTGTCATTGTTTGGCAACTTCTGCTGCTGCAACATCCGACACACAGGATATTTTTGTTGTTGCATATGATGCCACAAGTTTCAGTCTATATTTAATCTAGAAATGTCATTCTGTTCAGTTCCTTTTTGTTTTATTTTTGGAAGAGGGCATGATTAGACATTTTATTTAAAAAATTAGTTTTCCTGATATGGGTTAAAGGTGAACAGCAGAGAAACATGTGGGAAAAAAAAGTTATTTCCCATCACACCACAATCATTCTGTATTATTCTCAGATATTTGTCCAAGGACACATTTAAGCTCCATAATCCAGTCATTTCTCCTCTTTATCACGTCAGTGGAGTCAGCTACACAGTCAGCTTGAAGCTACTGCAGCAAACATTTATACACCACATGCTTTTGTAATTGTTCTTAAATAATGCCGGTGAGTTCATTTGAACCACAGAGAAAAAAATAAAATGTTAAAATTATCCTAATGAGTTTCCTGCTCTCTTGATCAGGAAGTGGTTATAACCACAAACATCAGCTCATTTTTACAGGTAACGGCACTTATTTGCACATTGAAATCATAAAATAAAAAGGTTTGTAAAGATATAATCCTCCAGCTGTTTAATAATGCAAATAGATAAGTTTACATTTAAAGTAAAAGATTAAGTGTAATTATGATGCTGTCATCTTTTCATGAGGTTGGGACAACTGCCCTCACTTTTTAACTGCTTGTTCTTTTCTGCCACCTGCTGGTCTTTACAGGTTACTGCAGGGAGTTCTGATCCAAACGCTTCCCCTCAATGACAAGAAACACGAATAGAAATTAGTCTAGGTCAAGAGCATCTGATTTATGGAAATCAGATTTGAATGAAGACCTGCATTAGATAGCAATTACTGAGTCAACCATTTATTTCTAAAATATGGGAGGAGATCTTAACCACAAAAAGATATTTCACCATGAACAATAAAGAAATTCTCTTTGTTTAATGGGCGGGTCTCTATGCCCATAAAAAGATCAGAGGATCCTACCTGTAACATGCTTCCATCTCTGATGGTTATTCTTCATCTCCCACACTAGTATTTATGTGCTCTTGTCATAAAATTCATCACCATCCTACAAAACAAAAAACATCCAACAACACCTACCTGTAACATGTGTCTGTCTCTGAGTGTTATTGTTCACCTGCCACACAAATATTTAAATGATCTTGTCAAAACACATCACCATCCTACTAAACAACAAAACCACGTGACTGTGCATTTATCTTCAGCTTAGCATGTGACAACACCTATCCTGTCCTTCAGTTTGCCTCTTGACATGATTCAGGTGCTGATGGGTGATTGAGGGATCAGCTTTTTCACAGTCACAGCCAGGGAATCCAAATCCAGGTCAAATGGTTCCAGAACTCAGGGTCAGACAGACTGGGGGTCAAAGCCAACAGGTCCAAATCCAGTGGAGAAAGTCAGGATCGGGGACAGGAAGGGCAACTGGACAGAAGGGAAGAGACAGATAGGTGAGTAACGAGGCAAATCACTCAGGTAGCTACAGCAGGCCCTGAGCAGAGGGGCCAAACTCCAGTCCTCAAGGCGTCCTGCAGTTTTTAGATGAGCTACAGATACAAAACACTGGAATGATATGCCTTAATTATCTCCTTGTGTAGATCAGATCTCGAGTCTTAATGACCTAATTGGTCCAGCAGAGGCTCATCCAAACATTACAGGACATTGACCCTACAGGTCTGGAGTTTGCCACCAGTGTCACTGAGGGTTTCACACCAATCTGACTCCATTCAGCAGGAAGATCTGTGTTTATATGGCAGCAGCTGGACATTAGGCTGATGATGATCAGGTGTGACTGGTCAAAGCTCAGCAGCAGCTGTGACATTTCTCATGCAAACTAGTAATCTTAAACAACACATGCAAATGTCTCTAGGAAAGAGGAACATTTCCCTGCAGCCGACTGACAAGGAAACTTGATTTGTTTACAGGCAAACTCTGAACTAAGCCGACTATCATGAATCCTCCAGGTAAGATTGTCATCTTGGTTGTTCAAAGGCAAGAAAAATTAATTTATACAATTTGAAACAACTTAGAAAAAATGTTTGCTTTTATTTAACAACACAAATTTGTATTTGCTCTCTAATACAGATCACATAGGAATAATCAATATTAGCATGAAAGACACTGGCTCATGAAGACCACAAAATTAATTGTAACATGATTCTTGGCAACAATAATCTTGTATAAAAAAAAACATAACATTAGCAGGTTTCAAGTTACTGCAAAACATTTTAAGGCCAATTGATTCAGGAGATGTTTTGATGCAAAATGTAAGTTGTACAAATTGTAGTCAGACTCCATAGACTTGGAATTCTATTTAAAAAAGGCAAAAATAGCATTGCTTTTACAAGCACTGCTTGTTTGAAACAGAATTGACAAAGTAAAGTTGTTTTATTACGTCTGTTTGCTGCAGCGACATCAATCCCACAAACCAAACATGTTTGCTATGCAGTATCAAGAGCTTTCAGGAAGAGAATAACACCAACAAAAAACATTTAAGACTTAAATCGCAGGTTAACTTTTTCTTCAGACATATTTCACCAGGATGTTGTTCATCATAATTTATTAGCTGTTGCAATATTAAAGGTTATTGATCGTTCTGGCA